>MU160845.1:40670-54298 GCA_015888305.1 Antheraea pernyi | reverse complement strand
GGATAAGGGTAAGAAGATGATGATGACATATATAATTCTGTCTGTACATTTTTATATAATTCTGTCAGTACATTTTTTTTTAATTTTAACCACTGACCACAAGAAACTGCCAAACCTAATTTTTTACGGCTGTCTGTTTTAATTTTGTTTGCTTATTTTATTGTGATTTAATAAATCGATTTTGATGTATGTTTTATACACGGGATGTTTATATATTAATCTGTTAACAGGGTATAAGAATTATGAGTAATAGTGTACTATGTTGGTAAATAAATAACCATTTTTCCATGTCAGCAACTGTAATACTTCGCAAGTTTCTATACGCCTCCTATCTATATATATCAAGTTTAATTTGAAGTATATAGAGATATACAGTAATCAATTGGAGTCTGTAAGAACAACGATCTATTTTTGAAGTGAATACTACTTTAGGCACGTTGAGCGGGTTTTTTTTCGAACTGACTACTCCTTTGACCAAACAAGGTCTTAACAGCTTCACCGGACTACATGTAATATTGATATTTGCTAGAAAAGCTTTGAGTATGACGGTCGATGGATATAAGAGTAGAGGAAGACCGAAAAAAGGATGGATGGATGGATTGTGTGAAAAATGATATGTGTGTAAAAGGTGTGTTGACTGAGATGACATCTGATAGGCGAGCGTGGAAAAGGAAAACATGTTGTGCCGACCCTACTTAGGTGGGATAAGGGTAAGAAGATGATGATGATTAATGTTTCTAAATGGGGTTTTCAGAGTCACTATCGATTTAGTTTTTTTTTTTAAGTGAAACTGCTTACCCTATTTTTAAGTCCGTCTGGGTAGCTACCATTCTTAAATTGAAAATCTGTCACGCATGAATCTGTTAGCACTACAACAATTAGCGTGAGAATATCAAAATCGGCTCTCTGTAAACTTTAAGCGTTCTAGGAATGGACCAGGCGTCTAGGTATTATTGGCATATCTGCAACACGCAAACAACAAAGACACAATGATCACCCATGGTTACTTATTATTCTACATAGTTTATTGTCTGTATTAATTTATTACCAGATTTTACCTGTTCGTTTGCCTGCTATAATATAAAAAGTAGAAATAACACTTAAAACACGGGTAGTTGTGTGACTTTAGTATTGCAGAAACGAGAGAATAATATGGGAAGGTTCATAGAGTACAGTACAGTCTATAAAATATCGACGACGTCGCTATCATGCCGACCTGCAATAGTGCCTCTTTTGAAGGACCCCATATGATATGAGGAAGGGAACACAGTTGCTGGGAGGTGATTCTACATCTTCACAGTGCAATAAAAGCTTTCGAATTTCTTCGTTCTAGCTGGGATGGCGGCCACTGTGAGTCTGTGGAGACGTGTACCCACCCGTGTAGTTATGTAGTGGAAAGGAGAAGATGGAATGAGGTTAAACAACTCTTCAAAACACTCGCCATGATACAGACGATAAAACACGCTCAGTGAGGCGATGTGTATCGTTAATTCTTAGTATCTGCTACTCTGATAATCCTTGCATTTTTACCACCTTTTATTCTTTATGCGTATTTAGTTTTTAACCATTTTAAATATTGCTGCTTGGGGAAAGAGGATTAGTAAATTTGCTGCCAAAGCGTTTACAAGTCTGTACAAATTGGAGATCGTTTATTTATTTTCCTCCGTACCTTCTGATAGTCACGCTATCGTCTACACCTAAAGTTGTGTCGTGATAGCGTTCCCGCGTCCTACAGCGTGTTCAACATCTTAAAATACATCGTCTTTTAACATGAGATGAGATTGTGGTCTAGCGCTAACACCTTCAATATATAGAAAAAAAAACACCTCTTGACCGATAAACATAACAATGTTACCATAACTCGCATGCAGATAGCACTGTAGCATATCAAGATATTCGTTATTCAACCAATCGTCACGTAAATTGGTGTGCTTAGATATTTGTAATACAAAGAATATTTTTGCGATATCCAAGTCTCTATTATACGCCACTAGATGACGTTACAGAACCCACAGCAAAAAATAGCAAACGCTAAATGTTATAAAAATTAAAAAACGAGTGTACTAGTCCACACGACTGAAGTAATACTTTTTTTGCTCTTTCTATATATATATTTTTTTTTTCTACAAATATTTAAATTTATAAAGGGTTTCATGGATAATACGAAATGGAACTCTCTCTCTATCTTCACTAACTTATATTTCCCTCACTATTTCGTTCGCCTCACCTGAGCACACGTTTTCGTAACGCTCTTCTCACGCATTCACCAGCTTACTCCCCAAATCAAGAATGCGTAAAGAAGTTTTACTGCAAAAAAAAACTCAAGGATATAAAATGGAAAATGCCATAACTCCGTGAAGTCACATTACTCAGATTTGGATAGAAACAGCACAACAAAATATACGGATTTACGCAGACCGCAAGGATATAAAATGGAAAATGCCATAACTCCGTGAAGTCACATTACTCAGATTTGGATAGAAACAACAACAAAATATTCGGATTTACGCAGACTTTATTTCGCTTTCACAAATCACGGTGAAATCCTACATCTATCATTCATTCTTGAGCCGTACTGACACATATCCGCGTTTGCAACCTTAAAACCATAATTTTCCCTTCTTATTTTAGAAAGTTTACGCGCGATTTACTCCAGACGGAAGACTGGTTATTACCTTGGTGAAAGGGAAACCGTGTTTTCAGGATTTCCACAGGGAATAAACCCATGGAAGCGTCCAGATCTCATCCGAGGGCGGTTAACCTAATTAAATTTCAGTCCTAAAATAATAAAGTCAAATTTGTATATTTTTTGTTATTTCGTTTGTAATATACAAAGTGGTTCTGTAAGAATATATTAAAGTTATTTTTAATGTTAGAAATGAAATTTGTTTTATTTTAAAATCATACTCGAACACCAAACTCGTGTTTCTCTGCCGCTTTCTAACATTTAACATTTCAAACGATCGAATTGAAAGGTAACATAGCGATAACCTGGAACTTGGACGTGAGACATTTTTATAATAATAAATAAAAGTATTTTCTTTTAATACCTTATAGGTTATTTACTTTCGGATTGGCAAAGTTATTTATTACATCAATCCCATGAACTTTAGAACACTTATTCATTATTTTCGTTCTAGATTCATTTGTTCCATTATTTTTTTTGGAAATTATTTTCGCAAGGACATTAAAGTCACAGAGCAATGCTTAGACGTGCAAACAGACACACAGGCTAATATAACGTTCATAAATGTCAAAAGCGAGATCACAAATCCATAATACTTTTTTTTAGTGGCGATACATTTTCACTTAGATCTATTTATTTTCAAATTTATTATAACCAGTGCTGAACTAAAGAGTTGATATGTCACAGATATATAGAATACTACCTGTGCCCGCGAAGATTAACCGCGAACCTTATATAAAAACAGTGATTAATAAAGTCATCTGAATGTATTAAGTCCATTTACATATCTAATTTTATCTCATAATTAGGCGGCGTCAATGCGTCGTTAATGAAACTAAGACTAAGTGACTTTCGAAGATATGTTTTACGATTTTGTGTGTGTGGTTTTATTGTGAACCTAGTACTTTAGCGTGTTCATACAAACAGACAGACAGAGAGACTGACATGTCAAAAAAATATTGAAATGTTTTTATTACTGATTCCTAGACACATGCAACAATTTTTTTCACGAAAATAGAAAAGGTACAGACACATGTTAGATTTACATTTTTATTATATGTATAGAAGATTTAACACCAAAACACAGAACCCACTAATATATTCCTCACACAAAGTCATGTGAGAGCATCAAAACACCAACGTTTTGGCACAATAGCAGGCCTAGTTACGAGGCTTGTCAAAAGATTATTTCTACATAGTATATTTGCCACAAAAACCACATGTACTAACAGACTACCGAAATGATTAATATTGCGAACGTAAAATGTTAAATAAATTCCACATAGAATCCGCGCCTTATCATTACTTCCCGAACATTAACGCCAACGTACTTAGTAATCGACTACAATGCCGAAGAGACGATAAAACATGTTTCTACAAACATTTATAATAATAATAATACATACATGTATTTATATTAAGATATAAAATCATTGAATTAATAATTCTTTTGTAGTGCAAATTGTTTAATTATCCTGCTTTTAACTTAATAATGAAGATGACCAAAGATGTCTTCTACTTCCTCTTAAATTTCTACTCCATTTCTTATGGACTTCTTATTTGAGTAGCAAGTTCGTTTAAGTAACTCGTAAGCGTTATCTATACATATAAGCAAACTGAAGTGTCTATATAATATCAAAATAACATTTTTTTAAGGATTGGTTATGAAAGTACACACGCTACTGGAAACAAAAATGCAATTTTTAATACTTTTGTCGGTCTGTCTGTCTGTGTTTAACCGAACAATTGGGACCAATTTTCAACCGAGTTTCACTGGTACATAGCGGAGTTTATAAAAAATAATTTAGTTTATTTTAATTTAGACTACCTGTTAACTGTGGCTTCGCTCGCAGTACTATCTCCAAAACGGTTGGACCGATTTTCACAGAACTTTAAATGGCAGATAGCTGATTTTATAAAAAGTTATTTAGATTATTCTATACTAAGCTATCTGTTACCCGCGACTTCGTCCGCATGAAATTTAGCAAGATTTCAAGACTCATTCTGTCTTTTTAATTAAATAAATCATTATCAACTTATTGTTTACATTTCAACATTATACATAATAGTAACTTTAAAAGTAGAAGAGGTCGTTCTAATAAAATCTTAGACCATAAACGTTAAGAGTACCGAAATACAATTTCTTGCAGAACAGACAAGCGATTATTTTTTGTATAGTCACAAACACTTAATCATAATTATAATAATATCTTCATAATAATATTTTTAAGTCATTATTTAATTAGTTCTTTATACAGTGTAAATGAGCACTTAGATAGTTATATGGCGGGTTAAAGTTCCCAATATGTTACTGATGGTAAACCTTATTTGACACGCTGTTAGTATTTATATATCTAATGTACACGTTACATGTTACTGTAGGTAGCCTGCGTGTCTTACTTACAATTGTTTATAAAAGTGAATTTCTATAATTGTACATGTTCTCACCATTTTATATTTCTTCAATACAATTTAAAGAATGCGCGCGGAGCCGCGGGTATCAGCTCGTATTTAACACTATTTGTGATTATTAGGTAATTCAGTTTATCATCTTTCCTTCAGAGCATAAATAATATATCTCATTTTACCTGAAATTTTCTATTCGGGGTTATATTATTTTTTGTATTAATATTCTTTTCCTTTAGAATAAAACCCGGGAAGGTGTTTTCTTTTCTTTAAAAGATAAAGAGCGCTGCGTGCTTTATTACTTAAATCCGTCGGGAATAATAACGTGGAAAGATAGGTCGTTATGACAGAAATAGCTGGAAGTTTCGGCAACAGGTATTTTGTGAAGCATCCCTTTGCGATGTTTTTCGTTGTGCTCTAAAGAAATTTTCTATTTACCCTTGAGACTTTGAGTTGTTAAATTAGTTTCTTTTCATCTCGACGCACTTGTGGGACGTATTTTACATAATTTGATGCCTTATACGTGTGTCACAGGGATCTTTCACAGACTTACCAACTAATGTATATTTTAATGATGTGGTTTGTCAGTACCTTTATGTTTCATTCATTTTGAATTTTGTATTTTATCATAATATAAGAAAAGGTTATTAACAGCGACTTATGTTCAGACCACACGACAGTGACCTTTTGTGTGTAGGAGTTTTAACATAAATATTTTGTATATCTGTGTATGGTATAAACCGGGGGTGTCAAATAACATCTAAGACTTGAGACATCCAAGCCAAGCTTACTTGTACGCGGTGCGCATTGCTGAATAACGAACGAGGTAATGGCGAAAGCGGGGTGGTAGGGTTTTACAGCCTGACTGGGTCGCAAGCACCATGTATATGGCGAAAAAGCCCGTCATAGTGATTCGCTCATCCTGCTCATCCAGCTTTTCGCAGGCCGGCATGACAGCGGCGACTGGCGATGGATAGTGTGTCACTCGGTGGTCGCCCTTGTTTTTGGATTGTACTGTGCTTACCACCAGAAACAGGCGTCATTTTGCCGTGATACAAAAAAAAATTGTGCATTTCATTGGTTGGAATTGTTCAAAAATATTGCAGAAAAGAGTAGTTTATAATTTGCCTACAACATATACGATTTGATTATTGGTGCAAGTTAATAAAATAATATAACGACCATTTAGCAAGATTCCTCTTTAAAATTATACGATATATATCTTTCTCAGTAATTATCGCATGTCTAGAAAAAACAGTCAAGACAGTCATAAGGATTGCCGACAGAACCGAAGACTCAAAACAATGCAATAACTGTATTCTCTTTTTAATTTTTAATTAATTATAGTGTAAATGACAATATTTCAATTTTAAAATTTGTTTATTGAAATTATTAACATTAGTGTGGTTTTCATAACTATTGGCACTTGGTGCAGTAATTATATACATTTTTATAAAGTTTATTAATCAATCAAACGTATGGTAAGCTGTAAAATATCAATATTACATGTACATAGGTCCCTATACTACGCGTAGCTAGTCTGAGGCAGTCGCGCAGGCACAATACGCTCGGTCACGCTTACTCGCATGTCGTGAAGCAAAATCAAAAGTTTATGTTCTGACAAAAATACCGATGAACGAGCCCTAAGAAGTTTTCACTTCAAAAAAGTCAAAAGACTGCTCTATTTTTGAATGAGAAGTGAATACCGAGAGAAATAAAAACATGAAATTAATAATCGGCCTAGCACTATAAAATGTAACTATAACCATAGTATAACTGTATGATAGTGAGTGTACTTTACTTTTATATATACGCGTACAAATATCGTTCGATACAAACGGCATTTTAATTGCCTACGGTCATAATACTTTATATGTATTTGTGCAAATGTTTTGTGTAACACGTGGTAAAATTAAATAGGTTCTCAGACAACAATAAACTTCACATTTTAATAATAATATTGGGAGAGCACTCAGGGGTATTGTAGTTATCTATTAAAGTAACAACTTTCAGAATCGGATTAATAGTTTCCGAGATTATCTCTTACAATAATAAACTAAACAACAATAATATTGTATTGAGCAATATCGTAGATTCCTATTAAATTTTCAGAAGATGAGAAGCCCCTAAGACAACCTCTTATACAAACGTAATCTATTATTTTTTTATCCTTACTAATATTGTAAATGCGAATGTAAGTTTATTCGTTACGCTTTCTCGCCTTAAATACTTAAATGATCATCAGTATAGAAAAAGTATTTTATTATTCGTCCAAATAAGAAGTAGTATTGATCCGGCTTGATCAAATCTAAATTAATGCGACCGAAACCGCAGCCAAAAGCTAGTCTGTATATTTAAAAATGTATGTTGGTATCTCTATGATCTATAAACTCGAATCATTATTCTGTAAGAGACCCATTGCAGTGAAGAATATAGGCATAATGACCACGCCAGCCCACGACGTATTGACGATTTTAAATACTGATAAACCCACATTTTTTCCTACATATAGTAGTACTACAAGAACATTTCTCAGGTTCAGGCTACCTAACGATGTTTTCCTTCACCGTCAGCCGGGTGTAAGTAAGGTAATTTATGGGGTCTAAGGGGTGTCGCATAACATCTAAGACTTGAGACATCCAAGCCAACCTCACCTGCACGTGGTGCACCCTGCTGAATAACGAACGAGGCAATGGCGAAAACGGGGGTAGGATTTACAGCCTAACTGGGTCGCAACCACCATGTATATGGCGAAAAAGCCCGTCATAGTGATTCGCTTTTGCGGGTCGCGTTTCGGGATCAGTCTGTGCATTTCCAGCTTTTTGCAGGCCGGCATGACAGTGGCGACCGGCGATGGATAGTGTGTCACTCTGTGGTCGCTATTGTTTTAGGATTGTACTGTGCTTACCATCAGGCACAGTGCAGTCATTTTGCCGTGCTAAAATAAAAAAAAATGTACGTGAATTCCGAAAAATTTGTTGGTACATGCCGGGGTTTCAACCTGCGGACATCGAAATGATATTCCACCGGTCAAACCATTAGACCACCACGTTTAAAAATTACGAGAAACAATGGTACAACTAAGTTTTTAATGGAGAAGTATATATGTTAGGCATTTTACTATTATATAACTCGCCATCATTTGGCTTTTGACTATATTCAAACTATTGTTACTAATGTTTATTCAAATCAACGCGGAGAAAACGCAGGAATTTATTAGTTTATTGTATACTAGCTGTGCCTGCGACTTCGTCTGTGTGGAACCTTATGTAAAAACGGTGATTCAAATCAACGCGGAGAAAACGCAGGAATTTATTAGTTTATTGTATACTAGCTGTGCCTGCGACTTCGTCTGTGTGGAACCTTATGTAAAAACGGTGATTAATAAAGTCATCTGAATGTATTAAGTCCATTTATTTGTCTACTTTTCTCTCGTGCTTACGCCGTGTCGATATTAAAATTACAATAACGTTTGATAGAGTGGACCGATTTTAATGAAAAAAAGACTACGTTATTTTCGAAGATATGCTCTATGAATTTCTTTTTCTACGGTGTTATTGTGAACTCAGTACTTTAGCAGTGATACGTGTTCATCCAAAAAGACAGACATACAGACAGATAGACAGACTTTACATTCTTACTATATGTATAGATACTGCTAACTGATTTATAACTCAACAATACTTTCAAAAATTCTGTCACGTATAGAAAGTCACATGGGCTGTATTTTATTCTCAAAATCGATGTCAATGCGAACGAAACCGTGAGCAAAAGCTGGTTAATATATAATTTCATATTTCTTAGATTTTTTTTCTTTATATCATAGGGGGCAAATGAACGTGTGGATCACCTGATGGGTGATCACCGCCGCCCACAGACACTAGCAACACCAGGGGAGTCGCAAGTGCGATGCCGGCATTTTAAAGATGATATATGATATAATGAACGTTTTTATTACTGTCCGGCAAAATGAATATGATTTATTTGGGTACCACTTGAGTGTAACCCACTCTATGGTGACACGGATAGTACTTAAAAGCAAAAAATAATTATATATTAGGAACTAGCAACCTGCCACGGCTTCACATGACTATAATCTACTAATGGAAGCAACTTAAGTGTCTCAACGATTCGGATCCATTTTTGAGCGCTTTAATATTTACTTTGCCAAATTCATAGAAGTTACGTATGAATTTTCACACAAATAACCTGGTTTTTATAGCCTAAAATTATAAATTTGTGATAACTTCTAAACTATTAATTATAATGATATACTGTAAGGGCCAATTTCAATCTATATGAAATGACCAATATAACTATAATATTTAATTAGATAACGATGAATACTGTATTTCTCAAAATAACGGCTTAAGTAATCAGATATTTTTTAATAATTTCTAAATAGACATAGATAGATTTAAGTGTAACAATATTGTAAAAATAATATAAACACGTAACAAAGACCTCGGATGCACGTCTGAGTAACGGGGCTGATAATAAAAAAAAAATCTAAAAGATAAAATTACTACTATGGGTTATTCTTAGAAGAGATATATATATACCATCGCGGATTCTTTTGTAAACATTTCTTAGATATACGCGTAGGTGGTGGAGCCACGCTGAAGTTATTACTGGTTTCAGCCTGAATGGGTCGGCTCGTCCGGGGCAGTACCACTCTCTCATACAAAACCGATGTGAAGTAACAGTATATGCAATGTAGTATATGCAAGTAGCATTGTTGTGTTTCGTTCGGTAAGTGTGAGCGCCGGAGGCCCACTTCCCTCTCCCCCCTTCCCGTCCCCTCTCCCCTTCCCTAAACACAGGCTGGCAATGAACTAGCAACTCACTTGATGTTGAAAAAAAAAATCTTTAGTACATTATTTTTATGTACCTCATAAGGTTTAGCTAGCGTCATCAATGTAAGCGCCCGAAAATATTTTATTGCGATTTCATTAGAATACGTCGACTTATCTCTATTTTATATAAATATTATATACATGTATCATACTATATAATATATATAAATATTCCAAATTAAATTATCTAAATGTTAGTAACATTTATACCAAAAATCGGTGGTTGGGTAAGAACTCGGTGAACGCACACAAACGCGAAAAGCAACGTAATTAGTCCCAAAATTCAACCGCAGCGCCACCTACCGGTTCAAATTGTAAATCTAAACTATTCTTGAACCCACCTGAACATACACAAAATCTGTCAAGCCGTTTAGGAGGAGTTCGGTTACATACATAATAATTATCACTACATATTTAAAAACAAATCCCTCTGCCACGTCTGTCTCTCCGTTTGCGATAAACTCAAAAACTACTGAACGGCTTCATGCGGTTTTCGCTAGTAGATACAGTAATTCATGAGGAAGGTTTTTTTTATTATTATGGCGCGATAACTTCCCCCGCGCCCCCTAGTATATATATAAAGAATATGTGTAGATAAAACACGCTTCCAAGGTTCTCAGGTCAATAATAAATTGTTTATACTCTAAATTAACAGACTACAAAATACATGTTTTCAATTCTCTGCCAGCGACTTTGTTCGCGTGGAATAGTTACTTTGGACTAACGCTAACACGCAGTGGAAGCTCTCAAGACGACAATATACCCCGATTTTGAAACATTCTTCATTGGTGCTGCTCTTAACGTTATAGACTATAACCTTTCTCGATAAATGAGCTATATAACAGTGAAAGAATTTTTCAAATCGGAGCAACGTCATAAACTCACAAACTTTATCTCTTTATAATATTAGTATAGATAAACAATTATAAACTATTATATATATTATTATTATATTTGAAAACAATTTAAGCAATAAACGGCAGAGTTAAATATAAACGTCGAAGCCACTTCATAAAACGTATTAAATCCCCGGAGCATAGGTTAAATTAATTTTCGAATAGTTTCTGTGACACAGGATATGCGATGTTCCTGCACTGTGTTATTCAATCTGTCGTACAGTCAAATTGGTTCACGGCGGTCGCTAGTCGTGACGTCAGAGGTACAGATAATATAGTACGTGCTGGCACTGAATATATGCTTTAGGCACTGAGGGAATTGTCCGTGGCAACTCGAAGTCCCATCTCAAAAACGTATAAATTGTTATTCTAAATTTTTGTATTTATTCGAACATGGTAAATTAGTTTTAGCTAGTCTGTTAATACTACGCTACCACGCTAATACTCCCGCTACGGCGCGGGACATTGTGAATTATAACCTAAGGTCCCCTATCGCGTCTGTCTGTCTGTTTGCTATAAACTCAAAAGATACTGAATGAATTTTCATGCGGTTTTCAGCAGTAGAAAAGGTGATTCATAAGGAAGCTTTTGGTATATCATTTAATTAGGGCGGGACTAGGTCTGTAAAATGTATATTTTTTTATGTCATAAGTGGCAAACAAACAGGTGGGTTACCTGCTGTTAAGTGATCACCACCGTCCATGTACACTAACATTAATTAGGGCGGGACTAGGTCTGTAAAATGTATATTTTTTTATGTCATAAGTGGCAAACAAACAGGTGGGTTACCTGCTGTTAAGTGATCACCACCGTCCATGTACACTAACAACACCAGAGGAGTCGCAAGTGCGTTGCCACCCTTTGGGGGAAGGGATTAGGGGAGGGAGAGGAGAAGAGGGGCGGGGAGGTGGGCCTCCGGCGCTCTCACTGACCGAACGAAACGCAACAATGCAAACACTGTTACTTCACGTCGGTTTTCTATGAGAAGATGGTACTACCCCGGGCGAGCCGACCCATTCATGCTGAAACCAGTAATAGTTTCAGCGTGGCTCTACCACCATTAGAAACAATGAAATAATAATGAAACCGCCTTAAAAGCTATTATCTCAACAAGAAATTCAAGTTGCTAATACCTATAACGAGAATGTAAATCTAACGTGTCTGTTCTTTTAGATTTTTGTGAAAAAATAATTGCAGGTAGAAATGGTAGAAAAGGTAGAAATGAGTAATAAAATCCATTTCCATAATTTTTAAAAATTTCTGTCTGTCTGTCTATTTGTTTGAACACGTATCACTGGTAAAGTACTGCGTTCATGATAAAACCTCACCAAGAAAATCATAAAGCACATCTTCGACGAACATTTATTCTTACTTTCATTAAAATTGATTCACTCTATCAAAAGTTATTGTAATTTTAATGGCGACGCGATTTAAGTACGAGAGAAAATTAGATAAGTAAATGAGCTTAATACATTCAGATGATTTTATTAGTCACTGCTTTTTTACATTACGTTCCACGTAGACGGAGTCGTGGGCACAGCTAATAGATTTATAATATAATTCCTATTGTACCTATTAAAGAAAAGATAATAATAAAAAAATTCATTAACGCTGTAGGTGGTAGAGCCACGCTGAAGCTATTACTGGTTTCAGCATGAATGGGTCGGCTCGTCCGGGGTACTACCACTCTCTCATAGAAAAGCGACGTGAAGTACCAGTGCTTGCATTGTTGCGTTTCGTTCGGTCAGTGACAGCGCCGGAGACCCACCTACTCCTTCCCCTTCCTTCTTCCCTACCTCTCCCTCCCCCCCAACACAGGCTGGCAACGCACGTGCGACTCTCCTCATGTTGCAACTGTCTATGAACGGTGGTGATCACTTAACATCAGGTGACCAATCTGTTTGCTTGCCTCCTATGATATAAAAAAAACAATTAGCTGTAACTAGTTAAATATTATAATCATAATATATTGTCTTGCTCATTTTCATATTCTAATTGATCTGCACTAGATTTAAAACGACTTTGGAAAAAAAGATGCGGACAATGAGTCTGCATGACAGATAAATAAATAATTAAAAAAAAAGAGTGCTACTGAATCGAAGTACAGTACAACAGCGCGGACCATCCAGAGATTAGATTCTAGTTACATAACTGTTTGTTATTCAGTGAGAATGTCAGCTCTCAGGAGGTATCTTAGAATGTATCCAATACCCTTTGAACCCTACGTTATATATAAGTTATTCAGTTTCCAAATATACAGATCAAAGAACTTTGTAATAAGAAATTTATAAAATCAACTTCAAAATGAAATAATTTGTAAGTAAACATGTCTTATATCTTAAGAATTAATATTGCGATTTTGATTGAAATTGAAATTACTTTTTTAAGCAATTTTAAAACATATTTCTAGTTTCGATGACCTTCTTAGGACGTTATTATCCATCGATTTTATCAAATAAAGTTGCTTTTTTGTCTATTTGTGTGTTTTTTAGTTATTCTTGATGTAAAGAATGAATGAAGGCACAATTATGTACTACAAAATGATGCACCACAAATATGCCAAAACAGTCCTAGATGATATATATGAACTTAATACTGTCTATTACTGAATCCTACTGGATTAGAAGATCCTAAGGATAACTCACAGTACCTATTTTTAGTTTTAACGTTTAATTAAAAATAAACGGTTAATTATGTCGATTTCGACGACGACGTTGTCCCGCCCTAAAAAAATAACGTAGACAAATTATATACCTAAATCTTCATCTTGAATTACTCTACCTA
>MU160845.1:15408-40536 GCA_015888305.1 Antheraea pernyi | reverse complement strand
CGAGCCGACCCATTCATGCTGAAACCAGTAATAGTTTCAGCGTGGCTCTACCACCATTAGAAACAATGAAATAATAATGAAACCGCCTTAAAAGCTATTATCTCAACAAGAAATTCAAGTTGCTAATACCTATAACGAGAATGTAAATCTAACGTGTCTGTTCTTTTAGATTTTTGTGAAAAAATAATTGCAGGTAGAAATGGTAGAAAAGGTAGAAATGAGTAATAAAATCCATTTCCATAATTTTTAAAAATTTCTGTCTGTCTGTCTATTTGTTTGAACACGTATCACTGGTAAAGTACTGCGTTCATGATAAAACCTCACCAAGAAAATCATAAAGCACATCTTCGACGAACATTTATTCTTACTTTCATTAAAATTGATTCACTCTATCAAAAGTTATTGTAATTTTAATGGCGACGCGATTTAAGTACGAGAGAAAATTAGATAAGTAAATGAGCTTAATACATTCAGATGATTTTATTAGTCACTGCTTTTTTACATTACGTTCCACGTAGACGGAGTCGTGGGCACAGCTAATAGATTTATAATATAATTCCTATTGTACCTATTAAGAGAAAATAATAATATTAAAAAAATTCATTAACGCTGTAGGTGGTAGAGCCACGCTGAAGCTATTACTGGTTTCAGCATGAATGGGTCGGCTCGTCCGGGGTACTACCACTCTCTCATAGAAAAGCGACGTGAAGTACCAGTGCTTGCATTGTTGCGTTTCGTTCGGTCAGTGACAGCGCCGGAGACCCACCTACTCCTTCCCCTTCCTTCTTCCCTACCTCTCCCTCCCCCCCAACACAGGCTGGCAACGCACGTGCGACTCTCCTCATGTTGCAACTGTCTATGAACGGTGGTGATCACTTAACATCAAGTGACGAATCTGTTTGCTTGCCTCCTATGATATAAAAAAAACAATTAGCTGTAACTAGTTAAATATTATAATCATAATATATTGTCTTGCTCATTTTCATATTCTAATTGATCTGCACTAGATTTAAAACGACTTTGGAAAAAAAGATGCGGACAATGAGTCTGCATGACAGATAAATAAATAATTAAAAAAAAAGAGTGCTACTGAATCGAAGTACAGTACAACAGCGCGGACCATCCAGAGATTAGATTCTAGTTACATAACTGTTTGTTATTCAGTGAGAATGTCAGCTCTCAGGAGGTATCTTAGAATGTATCCAATACCCTTTGAACCCTACGTTATATATAAGTTATTCAGTTTCCAAATATACAGATCAAAGAACTTTGTAATAAGAAATTTATAAAATCAACTTCAAAATGAAATAATTTGTAAGTAAACATGTCTTATATCTTAAGAATTAATATTGCGATTTTGATTGAAATTGAAATTACTTTTTTAAGCAATTTTAAAACATATTTCTAGTTTCGATGACCTTCTTAGGACGTTATTATCCATCGATTTTATCAAATAAAGTTGCTTTTTTGTCTATTTGTGTGTTTTTTAGTTATTCTTGATGTAAAGAATGAATGAAGGCACAATTATGTACTACAAAATGATGCACCACAAATATGCCAAAACAGTCCTAGATGATATATATGAACTTAATACTGTCTATTACTGAATCCTACTGGATTAGAAGATCCTAAGGATAACTCACAGTACCTATTTTTAGTTTTAACGTTTAATTAAAAATAAACGGTTAATTGTGTCGATTTCGACGACGACGTTGTCCCGCCCTAAAAAAATAACGTAGACAAATTATATACCTAAATCTTCATCTTGAATTACTCTACCTACTTGTGTAACCCGCATGAAAATCCGTTCAGTAGTTTTTGAGTTTTTTGCGAACAGACAGAAAAACAGACGTGGTAGAGGATTTTGCTTTATACTATGTTATGATATAATACTTTATTAAAATATATTCGCTGTATAGTGAGTGACATTGAATGTGAGTAACGTAAAGTACTCTCCCTTTGACACCCACTTATTATTGGATAATTCTTGCTTTTTCGCACGGTGCGAAAACGCAAGCAACTAACAATTATCATTGTGAGTAATAATAAATGAAAGGAATAATTCACTGCAAAATAATTGTGACTTTAGAAAATATTTTTTTTTTTTAACAAAATCTAATTTTGTGAATATTTAGCATCGTGTGAACCAACCTTTCCACGTTTGTGAAACGTTGAAATAATTCACGTAGAATTATTGCGCCGAGCACAGAAACAATTTGAGAGAACGTCAAAAATATTCACGTAAGGAGCGCATCGAGTCCCCGCCGAATTGTGAAGATTTCTGCAAATTATCATAAATGATATGAACTCATCATTATTCCAAAAGTCACTCCTTATTATTCATGAACTCGAAATGTAACGTGGAAAGTATGCAAACGATGCATTCTCGTAATATGTTTTTCATTGAATTTTATTATAATATAAAAACATATTCTCTTTGAGAACGGTACGTGGATTATTCTCTTACTTGGATGTAAATAAAATAATAGAAGTAAATGAGAGGGCGACTGAAATATGTATGGAATGTTCAATGGTTATGTCTTCAAACTTGATGTTCTTTCTGTCATCTTTAGTTCGGTTAGCCATCAGAAACGTCTCAAGTGTAACAAACGAACCTCGGCTCCAGTTGTTGTCTTGCTTGTATTATCGTGACTGCAACTCGAGCTAACTATACCTGTATAAGTTAGTGAGGCACTCATGTGTACCTTCATATATGGCCATCGAACACATACATTAATTTTGCTTAAAGCTAACTAACAAAAAAGGTGCCTTGAAGAACCTTATCACCTACTGTCTGTGAGTATACGTATATGGGGTGCAGTGCGTTATATGTTGTTAGCTACTAATGCTGGGTGCTGGCAGAGTACTCGATAGTTCAACTACGGGGTATGCTAACTAGATTTGAGGTACTGGCTATGGGAGTCGCCACGGGTATGTGGGAGCGAAGTCTACCGCCCATCAAAGCTTTCACGAGCCTGAACGTCTTTTCAATCATACGGCGGCAGTGATAGCGGTGTGTTTATCGTGGCGGATACGAAGAACGGACTGGGATGGTTCGTGGCTTTATCGGAACACGAGTTGCGATGTACTTAACGTAGGCCTGAGTCAAAGGAAACTTCAAGAAACGGGTGTATATAATGTAACCAGAAAGGTTAAGATTAAAAATAAGTATATCAAAAAAACTTTGGGAATTACACCAATAACAGAGAAGTTAAAGAGTAATGGATTAAAATGATCCGGGAATAACGGAAATGAAAGTCATTTACCTAATTAAAAAAGTTTTGAGTATAAAGGTATAAGACGGATATAAGAGTAGAAGAAGACTATAAAAGATTAGAATGGATTATGTAAAAAATGATATGTGCATAAAGTATGTGAGTATAAAAGATATGACATTTAACAGGGGACAGAGAAAACGATCGTACTTGATGGGATATGGGTAAGAAGATGATGATGATGATTAGATATAGTGTCGTCACTTTATTGTACCACTATAAAACAATTACTTTCAGAACAAAATATCAGATGTTTATGTTATGCACTTACAACATAAATAACTACATGATAAAATAAAATACATTGAAATTTGGGGTAATTGCATTTTTACAGCAAATGTGTGGGGACATACAGAAAGCCATTTTCACATTTAGTAACTCGCACTATATGGATCAGGTAATAGCAATTTATTATATATTAAAAAAAAATCCAATAAATAATTTGGGACTTAAGAATTTTCCAAAATTATTTTATAAGTAAAATTTTACCAAAATGAAAAATACTATCGTCAATTCATAATGTCTACGAGAAGGCAAATATAAGATATCAATAGTGATGAAGTCCTTCAAATACAATCAACAGATAATGAAAATATATTTCAATCAACAATTTGCGGGGTGGTAGGGTTTTAAAGGCCGACTGGGTCGCGACCACCATGTAAGTAGCGACAAAGCCCGTAATAGTGATTCGTACTGCGCGTCGCGTTTCGGAATCATATCGAGTAGTCAAGTAGTCAATAACTTTCGCCGTGGTTCTAGTACCGGTGAGATGATTAACACTGGTCACCTCTGGACACGGACGGAGGTTGTTCGCTCACGCAGGCCGGCATAACAGCGGCGACCGGCGAGGGATAACGCATCTCTCGCTAGTCACCATTGTTTTTGGATTGTACTGTGCGTTATTCAGCAGGGTGCACCACGTGCAGGTGAGGTTGGCTTGGATGTCTCAAGTCTTAGATGTTATTCGACACCCCTTACACCCCTGTCCTCCCTGTACCCCATCTCCTGAGCTTTCGGTGAAGACGAATGTCGTGATGGAATCGAAACATCGTGTTTGGATATATCTTAGTACATAATTGATAAACTACTACTACCTTCGCAATAAAAACCTATTACCAAGCAATTGTCAGTATGTTTGATGACCGCAGTTTAGAGCCAGATTTAGGCTGTTAGGCTAGGTGTAGCAAAATGGACAAGTACCTATTCTCAAGGGAAGTTATGAACCTAATTAGCACGTTTTCTCACGATGTAATGGTTATTTTAAACGGCGAGAAATAACAAACTATAATGTGAGAACACTACTCATATTCTAGTTTCCTCACGATATATTCTTGACAATTACCGTCAGTTATAATATTGATCAAGGGAAAGGGAATAATAAATCGACCACTATGATTTACCAAACTATATAATTTAATATACTAAACAAATATGCCATGAATATTTTAAATTTGATTATACTGAGAACAAAAAATGTACATTTTAAAAGAAGGAAAATTTAAATCCGTCTATCTTCTTCTTCTGATAACGAACAATATTACAAAAGTTATTACTCCCTCAAAAGCCTCAACAACTCCATTATAAACCAAAATATAAGCACAATAAAAAGGTTATTAAAGAAAATCTCTGCAAAATTGAAAGTGTGTCACAAACAAAACTCGTTTAGATTCATGAATAAGAAAATTGAATGTGTGCTGTCTATATTTTCATTTGTAAACGAGAAACTGATTCAATAAAACAGTAATTAAAAAGTTACTTCATTCTAATTAACTAGAAACCATCGGACGGTAAAAATGGAACTCAAAGTATCCGAAGCGATTCGGAAATTGATAATATAATGACCGAGTCAAATATCAACGTTAATTTACTTTGAACTCAAGAATTTGGCTATGTTGAGAAAACGAATACCGAAAATCTAGGGCCTTATTACTAAAACAAAAATTAATACGTGTTTAACACGAGTTTTAATAAGCAGTGTCTACAATTTAAGATCTAGTTGAACACGTGCTTATAATAATTTATTACAAAAGCGTGTCCAAGCGGTCACTATCTAAACATTTTTTTATGCAAGCAACTCCGAATATCCGTATTCGTTCAATTCGATCTCATCATTCAAAAACGTTCCATTACATACAGATATTTTGCAAACTATTTAAATTTATGAATTATATTTTTTTTCAGATCTTCATTAAGAAAATTTACTTGTTATACGTTAAATTGGTTATCATTATTGTGATATTTTAGTCAAAATAAGATGATATAATTGTTAAAATATGCAATTTGTTAATATTAATATATTTCGCCAATGTGAGTAATATGGAACAACACTATAATGACAGATTTAAATACATTGTCAGATGTCAATAATGTTATATAGTAGTAGTTATATTACCCGTGTATCTCTAAAATTGTTTAATGTATTTATTTGTGCCAATTTAATTATACCCACGAAATTAATAAATTATTGTGAAATGTCTTTTGCCGGTTAATAAGAGAACAATAAATCACAACAATAACATAAGAACTGACAACTTAGACAAGTGTTAGAGAATATTTCAATTTAAATAATGCCAATCTGTAAAAAGGGTAAGATGAGTATCTTACCTTTTTTATCTTACCTCTTTTATAATCAAACTTTTTAAAAGTAAAAGTTCAATGCGTATTTAACTTTATTGTAATAACACCGATAAAGCGTGTAGTTTTGGCGAGTGGCTTGCATGAAGTCTTGGCGAATATGTCATTTTATGCAATTTTAGGGGACACGTACTTGGCATGTCCGTCGCCCTGGCAGTTTAAACTGCACAGGCCCATGTGGTGGAGACGCATTGTGCCGATGCGACTCCCACAGTTTGTCAGGGGGGTCTAACACTCACTTCCCCTTTGAGGTGTCTACCATCTTTGACCCCTCAGACCGCATTCAGGGCCTCTTGAGGGGCATACACCTGTCGGGGGAGCAGACGCAGTGCCAGCCGGCAGTCCCTGCTCCCCCGCCTAGATATTAAAAAAAAGGGGGAAACGTTACATAAGATGTTGAAAGTCAAAATGTATTTTCTATGTTATCATAATTGGTTAAATAATTTAATGGCTTAGAATTATTACACTTCACATAAATATGCTGAGCACCAACCTATTTGACTAGAATATCGCTACGATAGTGTGAAAGAAACAAAATTCGTAAAATAAAAGTAAACGTCTCCAAATTTTGTAAACTAATCTAATATATAAAAATCTCGTGTCACGATGTTAGTGTTCAAACTCCTCAGAAATAACTGGACCGATTTTTATGACACTTCTTACGTATATTTGGTAAACGAGAATAGATCGTAAAGTATATTTCATACCCCTAGGTGATTAGGGTATAGCTGTCCAGGATTTGTTAAACTATTTTTTTGAAAAATATTATTTATTGTATTTTTTTTTAATCGTCATCTAAAAATACTTTTATAGGTATCCTTTATAGGTATAGGTACCCCAATTTTTCACCCTCCCATTTTTTAAACCCAATTTTTATATTTTTTCAAGAACTATATCCATACAATTTAGCGTTCGTTCGTATTTTAATCAGAACAAAATTATTTGTGTTGATGAATAACAGATGGCGCTACGTCCACCTCATCAAAATTTCTTCTACTCATGCCTAAGTCATTCAGTAAACCAAGTAGGTATGTGTTTAAGAGAGTCCCTGAATTGTTTCACAAAAGGTTTCACGATTGGAAACGGTGAGAGTAGCTGTAATCGGGTTTTAGGTTTTTTAAGATATTTCGAGTTTGGAAATACAATTGAAACCAGTACGTAAGCGATTTCACTCACACGAAGTTGTGCGGGTCGGCTAGTTTCATAATAGAAAATAAATGTAAAACAAATTTAATCTTTGCCTCTAATTTTTCATTGAATATGATATATAGCATAATTTATATTAAACTTAATTTAGAGAACACTCATTAGATAACATTCATTTAGAGCTACAATAATAAGATTTTTTTTAAGGATATCTTTACGTCTTGCTATTTATCAGCTAATAAAGATACGTTAAACGATTAACATACAGAATATTTCACAGAACTAATAACTGTTTCTTAAGTTATTACTGAAGAGATAAATTTATCCCTTTGAAGTTCTGTAAATTTAGACGTTAGTGAGTGAGAAGTCAGAAGTGCTGTCGGTCTTAAAGCCATCAGATGGGATAACAAACCGACGAGGCACCGAGCCAAGAGCAATAAAGACGTCACAGCATTTTAACACACTTTCGGGAGACATTAACCAATGTAGGCGAGGTCGGTTGTTGTTAACCGTCAAAAAGAACAAAATATCACATGTTTATGTTATGCACTTACAACATAAATAACTACATGATATAATAAAATACATTGAAATTTGGGGCATTTTTACAGCAAATGTGTGGGGACATACAGAATGCCATTTTCACATTTAGTAACTCGCATTATATGGATCAGGTAATAGCAATTTATTATATATAAATAAAATTAATAAAATCAAATAAAAATTTTGGGCCTTAACAATTTTCCAAAATTATTTTATAAGTAAAATTTTACCAAAATGAAAAATACTATCGTCAATCTAAGATATCAATAGTTATAAAGTCCTTCAACAGATAAGGAAAATATATTTCAATCAACAATTTGCAGGGTGGTAGTGTTTTAAAGCCCGACTGGGTCGCGACCACCATGTACGTAGCGACAAAGCCCGTAATAGTGATTCGTACTGCGCGTCGCGTTTCGGAATCAGCTCATGCATATGGAGTAGTCAATAACTTTCGCCGTGGCTCTAGTACCGGTGAGATGATTAACACTGGTCACCTCTGGACACGGACGGAGGTTGTTCGCTCACGCAGGCCGGCATGACAGCGGCGACCGGCGAAGGATAACGCATCTCTCGGTAGTCACCATTGTTTTTAGATTGTACTGTGCTTACCATCAGGCACAGTGCAGTCACTTTGCTGTGCTACAATAAAAAAAAGTAGCTAAGATATTATCAGTTTATAAACATTTTTCAAAGATTGTACTTCAAGTAATGAGGGGTCGTTCAAGTACCATGTAAGCAGAATTTTTGTAATTTAGGAAAAGTAAGCAATTTTACATAAACTTACGTATAATCTCTTCTGGTTTCCTCATTGATTCATGGGCACCAGTTAAAAAGTATAGAAATAAGGAATTTATAGTCTGTAGAGGGATTAATAATAATAATAGTGGTTCGCTACTAGGACGATGGTAGATCAGTGGATAAGACAGCGTGCCTCATATATCAAACCTACACATCCAGATACCCCCATCTCTTATATCATCAAAAATAAGTAAATCAAAGACTCGCCATCAACTTTTAGTGCTTATGTAATACTTGGGCCCTGAAAAACTAGTCAACCGAAGCAAATCCTATTAAGTGCCTACGAAAACCAGATCTCTCACGGAAAGCATTTACGTTAAAACTTTTTTGATTTACCATCAAAAGTATAGCGTTAACTGGACCCATTTCGCATTATGAATTATGTGCATAATATTCAAACTTGGTTTTACTATCACGATAGATTTCCCACGGGCTCGCTACCGTAACTGGTGATCAATGCCGAGGTCAAGAGTAAAGGCTACTTTATAGCTGTTTGTGCCAACTTTACGCAATTCTAAATCTTTTCACATTTGTTTCGACACAAACAACATTTTACGTCACAGGCCAGTTACAAAAAGGAATCCTAACTGGTCGTAATTCTAATCCTAATGGATTTTGTAAATGCGAATGTGTATTTGTTTGTTCATTTATTTATTTACAATTATGGATAATGCAACAATCCGATGAATAATATAATGATAATAATAAGAAGGAGCATACTAGACTGGAACTATTAATAATATTGAAAAATTAAATTATGTAACATTAAATACTGATAAACATAAAGAAATGAACAAGAATAAATTGAATTCATCTATACAACAGAAATTAACTTATGGAAAAGAAAACAAGATGGCAAATATAATCAGGAATATTAAAATATAATTTATTAAGTGTTGTTTAAATAGTCATTTATATAAAATGTGTTTAATTGTCCTTTTGAATTTAGAAACTCGAAGATCAAATATATCTAACAAGATATGCTCGGATGCTTGGTACGAATAAAAGCAAACGAAGCCGCTAGGTAAAGTTACTATATAATAAAGATATTTTATATTCTCAATTTATTATTTGTATAAAAAATCTTCTAGGATATAAATGATATACTAGTAAAACTTAACCTCATTATCCAATACATATAGGTAAGTTGAATTTAGTACAGACCAAAAATTCGAATTCTTCATATACTTTTTATTGAAATGTATAATCATTATTTGATATCAGAACACATACCTTAGTTCATTATTAATGTCGTGCTATAACTCTTAGTAGCAGTTTAATTATCCTATAAAGTATAGATCTAGAGTACACTAAGAGAAAACGTACAGTAAAATAGTACAGGCGAGCCGTGGGGTATCAATGAACGAAAACTGATCTGCCGATGATGCCGATGAAGAAGGCCACTAAATGCTTAAACTGAGCATTACCGAGAAGACCCAAAATACTTAAATCGTGCATTATCGTGAAGGCCCAAAATTCGCCCGAATTGCTTATGCCATAATGTTCTATATCAGCGAGGTACCACGCCACGCGGCGAAGACGCATGATCGGCGACTTACGAAATCATCGTGCTTTATGCATAACTTGATTAAGCTTATCCATGTTAATAGTAATTCAAAATTAAACACGAATAAACCCACAAAGTACGCCTAGTATAGGAATACTGCGGCAGAGAGAACAAAACAATATTACAAACGGAAGAGGTGGCGGCTAAATGTGTGGATATTTATCGCCTCACTTGTTTGTTATTGTTGCCAAAATTGATGTTTAAGTACCCGAGTTTCCGCTTTACGTAGTCAAGTGTGAAATACGTCCTTGGTATATTTATATCAACGACATAAAGGCTATTATTAGTTGAAGGTATAGAATTTGCGAATAATGCGTTCAGTTTGCGCGGTAAAACGATTTTCTTACGTAATCGAGCCCGTTTTTCATTGACCTTGTATTAATTAGTTTTATAATTTAATACTCGCTATGCCCTTGACTTTGCACGAAGTTGGTATAATTTGTCGTCATTACTGATTGTTTTAGTATTTGAGTTAAAACAATACATGAGTTTTGTAAATATTATCTGTGATTTAATATCTATGCGTTTCAATTTTCATAACAATTGGTTTAGCAGTGCATAAAGAAAAAATTAATTTTCTTTGATTTAAATATTACCGCGCTTCAAGAGTCATCATTATTAACCGCGATATAGACAGTCTAAACTAATTATTTGTGTAATCTGTGGTCAAATTACAATCTACGAAGTAACTACATACTATCTGAAAACAATATATAAAGAAATCGGTTCAGTACTTTCAGAGTGATGCGTGAACACAAGGACAGACAGACAGACAAAAATTTTAAAAGGGCTATTTTTGTCTTTATATATTGTTTTCAGATAGTATGTAGTTACTTCGTAGATTGTAATTTGACCACAGATTACACAAATAATTAGTTTAGACTGTCTATATCGCGGTTAATAATGATGACTCTTGAAGCGCGGTAATATTTAAATCAAAGAAAATTAATTTTTTCTTTATGCACTGCTAAACCAATTGTTATGAAAATTGAAACGCATAGATATTAAATCACAGATAATATTTACAAAACTCATGTATTGTTTTAACTCAAATACTAAAACAATCAGTAATGACGACAAATTATACCAACTTCGTGCAAAGTCAAGGGCATAGCGAGTATTAAATTATAAAACTAATTAATACAAGGTCAATGAAAAACGGGCTCGATTACGTAAGAAAATCGTTTTACCGCGCAAACTGAACGCATTATTCGCAAATTCTATACCTTCAACTAATAATAGCCTTTATGTCGTTGATATAAATATACCAAGGACGTATTTCACACTTGACTACGTAAAGCGGAAACTCGGGTACTTAAACATCAATTTTGGCAACAATAACAAACAAGTGAGGCGATAAATATCCACACATTTAGCCGCCACCTCTTCCGTTTGTAATATTGTTTTGTTCTCTCTGCCGCAGTATTCCTATACTAGGCGTACTTTGTGGGTTTATTCGTGTTTAATTTTGAATTACTATTAACATGGATAAGCTTAATCAAGTTATGCATAAAGCACGATGATTTCGTAAGTCGCCGATCATGCGTCTTCGCCGCGTGGCGTGGTACCTCGCTGATATAGAACATTATGGCATAAGCAATTCGGGCGAATTTTGGGCCTTCACGATAATGCACGATTTAAGTATTTTGGGTCTTCTCGGTAATGCTCAGTTTAAGCATTTAGTGGCCTTCTTCATCGGCATCATCGGCAGATCAGTTTTCGTTCATTGATACCCCACGGCTCGCCTGTACTATTTTACTGTACGTTTTCTCTTAGTGTACTCTAGATCTATCAATAAGCCAGTTTTTTATATATCTTTATGTTTTTCCACATAGCGTGCGGGCTACCTGGCTGCCGGTAAACGTTGCGTTTATTTGTGCATATCGCACCTTTACAGACAAAAATATTGATTTTTAACATCCGTCTCTCTAGTCGTCCTGCACTCAGATGCGTACAACATTACTGGTCTTATAATAGTTTTATACACCTTCCCTTTGAGTTTCAAGGGCATTCGTGGGTCACAAGCTACACCAGACACCTTTCGCCTTTTCCTCCACCCTGCATTTATCCTATTCCTCACGTCCTTGTCTATGCAACCATCGTTTTGGATCAGAGAACCGAGATACCGGAAATCAGAGCAGGTTTGTAAGGATATACCATTTAAAGCTATAGCAGAAAAATTGGATGGACCACCGAAGTCGCAAAACAAATGTTCAGTTTTTAGTCTACTGATTTTCAAACCAACATTCTCCAGTTTTTCTCGCCATTTTACCAGCCTACTCTGGACCTCGGTAGCATCTTCGCCAACAAGAACAATATCATTAACAAACAGCATACACCAGGGTGTTTCTTCCTGTATGTGTGATGTTAACGCATCCATAACAAGAAGGAATAAATAAGCTTGAACCCTGGTGCAAACCTACAGCCACATTGAGATTATCGGTAACTCCAGCTTCGGACCTAACGTGTGTTTTGGCTTGACTGTACATACAACAAATAAGTTGTAGATACTTCTCAGGCACTCGTTTTCTTTTTCAGTGCCCACCACAGAACATCTCGGGGTACTCAATCATATGCCTTCTCCAAATCAACAAACCCTTTCCCTCTCCCTCAAAAGGTGGCAACGCACTTGCGACTCCTCTGGTGTTGTTAGTTTCCATGGACGGTGATGATGACTTAACATCAGGTGACCCACTTGTTCGTTTGCAACCTATGACATAAAAAAAAAATAGCAGTTGATTTTTATTTTGAAGGTAAAAATATTTTAAAATAATACATACGTTAACCCCAATTTTGAAACATTCTTAATTGGTACTCCGCTCTTATTGATCTTAGCGTGATATATAGCCTATAGCCCTCCTCGATAAGTAGCTATCTAACACTGAAATATTTTAAAAATCGAACCAGTCGTTCCAGAGATTAGCGCTTTCAAGCAAACACACTCTTCAATTTTATAATATTAAGTATAGATATAAATGTATTTAGCACAATATAAATAAATAAATATCGTTTCTTTGTTTACAGACAAATTAAAATATGTGTTAAATGACTGCGTCGTCCAAACCAAGAATATTATATGATAACAGAACATTATTATTATAAAAAAATATGTATTATGTTGTTAGTTAATTAGTTAGTTATGTTACATATATGCATAAGTATCCACGGAGGTGGATATCCGGCGCTCTCACCGACCGAATGAACCGCGACATTGCATGCACTGTTATTTCATGTCCGTTTTCTGTGGGTCGGGTGGTACTACTCCGGACGAGGCGACCCATTCATGCTGAAACCAGTAATAGCTTCAGCGTGGCTCTACCACCTACCTACAAAGTCAACTGTCTCTAAGTGGCATTTTGTTATAATTTAATTGAAAATACTGTCTTGGGGTAATAAATATTGGGATTATTTATTTCAATTAAAACACTTTATTATCTATTTTAAGCAAAAAGAGTAAACCTACTATGGCTTCTGGTTCTGATTACATTTATAGTTTTTGGATTACATATTTCGACATTTGATTCGTAGTTCATTTATTAAGATTCAATTTTAACTACTACACCAATAAATAAAGAAAAAATATTTGGCGCGATCTTGGAATATCATGTAGTGCTTTTATATTTTATTCATAACTTTGTGTTATCTGGCTCTGTATTTTATAATATTGATGGTGTTTTACGTATTATAGTTCGGTTATTGTGTACTATTGGAATGGGTAGAAAATAATAGCGCGGAGCATATATTCTGACTTGTAACAAAAACTCCCTGGAAAGTTCTAAAAAGATGGCCACCATATTATTAGAACATTGAAATAATAGTATTACCTACTCGACAATGGTAATAATAATCTATTAGGTAATTGGTTATCAACAAAAATATAAAAGAAAAAGAGGGTGTAAATACATCTCAACATAATACAAGACAGTAAGTACTTTACTAAAATATGTTTTCGAACTGAAATACTAGATTTTTTTTTTTTAAAGTGAGTTTATCCGTCGGCGTATGTTACGTTTTAATTAAGCGTACATCTGTAAAACCACTAGTTTGTACAGCAAAAGTGGTTACCCAGCGCTACAATCTACCGAGAATTCAGCTTTATTTGCTGCGCGATTTTAACGCGTCATAACCGAGAACGCTCAGTAAGAAACTTAATTTGAACTGTTGTATTTAGTAAAATTAAAACTATACAAGGTTGTTTTAAAAATCTTGTATAGTCAGGATTGTGACATTGGCTCAGATGTTACCTTCAAAAAAGTCTCTTGGATTGAATTTTAAAGATAAGTTAGCGAAAAACAAAAACAAAATCTAATAAAATATTTTATTCAATTTGGCCTGGACAAGGCGCTTATGAACGCCAAAGCTACCAACGGTTCGGAAAACAGCCCAGTCCGGAAAGAAGCTCGATTTGGTCTATCTTTTCATCATACTTATTTCTACAAATATACATAGTTATATACATTCGTTTTTGTGAAATGCACAGAGAGGGGAGTTATTTCCAAACGACACCTTCATTCACATATTCATCTACCCTATAATCGCCTTTAAACATTCGATTTAATCTAATAGAAGATTGGTTGCTAAAAATAAAATTAAAAAAGATATATATTTAAAATGTTTTTTTAAATACAATTTTAACTTCAATTTTCAAAGCATAATCTATACTAATCTATACTTAATATATAAAGCTGAAGAGTTTGTTTGTTTGGTTGAACGTGATGATCTCAAGAACTACAGGTTCGATTTGTTTATTTCTTCAATTCTTTCGGTGTTAGATAGCTCATTTATCGAGGAAGGCTATAGGCTATATATCATCACGTTAACACCAATAAAAGCGGAGCCCCAATGAAGAATGTTTCAAAATCGGGCTGTTTTTTCCTTTTAGCTGCATGGCAACGTGGTAACTTTCTAATCTAATCTCATCTTAAAAGCATTCAATAATTATAGAAATATAAGTTTTAAATGTGTGTTTTTTGTTTAGGCTAGCCTCCGTAATGGCTGTACAGGCTTACGGGTTAATAAGCGATGAAAAAATTTAACAGAGTCATTTAAATCGAGAAAACAAAAATGATAGTTACAATTCAGAAATAAAAAACATGAAATAACAGCCCTAATTTAACAAGAATCAAGTCGCTGACACCAGCTAGCATTACAATATTATGTAAATGAGCCCGCTTTTATATTATTTAAATATTTTCTATTTAGATTTTTCAAAGCGAACACCTAGACATCGTGTGTAGCGAAATTTTTACATCAACGAGAAAATGTAATGCTAACGAGGTACTTGGCTCTGTAGCAGGTGTAAGAAAATGTAGAAATCTAAAAAAATAGATTAACTAGCAAGTGGTTTTAGTGAAAGGTTCTTTAACTTTTTATTTAAATTCAAATCTCTGTTATTACGTGAAATACGATCATGGATTTTTGAAGTGAAAACTTCTATAGGCGCGTTGAGCGATATTTTTGGCAGGAGATAAATTTATAATTTCGCGCCATGACATGCTAACAAGCATGACCAGCCGTATTGCGCTTATCATACTAGCGACACGTAATATGGGTAAACGATATTTTACGAACGAGGCAATGGCGAAAGCGGGGTGGTAGGGTTTCACAGCCTGACTGGGTCACAACCACCATGTATATGGCGAAAAAGCCCGTCATAGTGATTCGCTTCTGCGGGTCGCGTTTCGGGATCAGCCTGTGCATATCCAGCTTTTCGCAGGCCGGCATGACAGCAGCGACCGGCGATGGATAATGTGTCACTCGTTGGTCGTCATTGTTTTTGGATTGTACTGTGTTTACCATCAGGCACAGTGCCGTGCTACAATAAAAAAAAAATAGGCGTAACTAGATTCTTATTGGTTCTTATTTATTTAAAAAAAATTAACACAATAGCTTCATTTAATATAAAGTAGTTGGAGTTTTTAGCGTGATCTTGGAATGTAATGTTGTGGATTTTATATTTTTTTTCATAATCTTATGTTATTATCGCGAGTAACTTATCGCATGTTATTACCTATTCGACAGTGGCAGTAATAATGTACTAGAAGATGGGTTGTCAAAAAAAGTAAAGAAGAACAAGTTATTAAAGTTCTAAGAAGCTACGTTTTAAATAAACACTATACTTTCAGTAATACGTGTTTTCTTGGCCGTGGAAAATGCGACAAGCTGTGTGGTGGTTATGTTTTTTCCTTTGTACATTAAATATATTAATAATATATTAAACGAGGTGGATGAAGTAGCTTGTATTTGCTTTTTTTATACTTAAAGGCAGCAAACAATTCTCCCCAATTGGAGGCCCTGTCCAACGATCTTTCAATCTCAGACACAAGTTTAGTCCGGTTTTGCTCCATTAGTACCTGACAGATATTTGCACGGCCCGTATATACGGCATTAACAGTACTGTCGTCCGCATAGCAATAAATATTGGGGATATCGAAAAGATCATTGATACGCAGAACGAACGGTGTAGGTGACAACACAGAGCCCTATGGGATACCGGCATTTATTTCCAAGACATCAGAGGTGTGGTCATCGATCACAAATCTTATGCTGCGTCCGGAGAAAAAACTCAATATCAACATGCAGAGATTCCCACAGATACCGTAGGCCTTAAGTTTGGAGACGACAGCCTTATGCCAGACCCTGTCAAAAACCCTTGGGATACCTAGGCTAGGCCAGCTATAAATAAATATATTGTAATATAAATGAGTTTGTTTGCTTGTTATACTTTCACGTCTTGACTACTCAACAGATCATCATGAAATCCTGCATTCACCTTTTTAGAGGTCCAAAAAATAATACAGGATGCCTTCAATCCAGAAACATGTAGGTACTGTTTCTAAAAGATAAATCAAACCTACGCTAAAGCAAACGACAGATATTTGCACGGCCCGTATATACGGCATTAACGGTACTGTCGTCCGCATAGCAATAAATATTGGGGATATCGAAAAGATCATTGATACGCAGAACGAACGGTGTAGGTGACAGCACAGAGCCCTGTGGGATACCAGCATTTAATTCCAAGGCATCAGATGTGTGGCCATCGATCACAACTCTTATGCTACGTCCGGAGAAAAAACTCGATACCAACATGCAGAGATTCTCACAGATACCGAAGGCCTTAAGTTTGGAGAGGACAGCCTTATGCCAGACCCTGTCAAAACCCTTGGGATATCTAGGCCAGGCCAGCTAGTTATAAATAAGAAAATGAGTTTGTTTGCTTTTTATACTATCACGTCTTGACTACCAAACAGATCATCATGAAATTCTGTATTCACCTTTTCAAAAAATAATACAGGGTGCCTTCAATCCAGAAACATGTAGGTACTGTTTCTAAAAGATAAATCAAACCTACGCTAAAGCAAACAAATCTACGTGGAAAAGCTAATGTACTATAAAGTGATGGAAATTAAAAACAATATTACGAACTTTAAACATTTTGCTATGACATGTTTTTCTGCTTTGATTTTCATAACGGTCGTCAAACTCATCGCGGGCAAAAAAGAAAACCCTGTGAACGAAACTCCTGTAAAAGTGAGTAACGATTCAGCCCCGCTATTTAGCTTAGTGACCGGCAGTTAGCGTTAGTTAGTGGCTATAGTGAGAATAAATGGTTGGGACAAAGCGAGGCAAAAAGATATCGACGGAATGTGGCATTAGGCCAAAACGTGTTTCAGTTTTCGACGGACATCATTCAGCGTGACGTCACTATAGTGCTTTCATAGTTCATGTATGTTATACATGCGGTGGCCTATTTTATTTAATACTAGCTGTGTCTGCGACTCCGTCCGAATGTAAAAAAAACTGTGACTAATAAAATCATCTGAATGTATTAAGTCCATTTACTTATCGACTTTTCTCTCGTACTTAAGTCGCGTTGTCATTAAAATTACAATAACTTTTGTTAGAGTGAGCAGATTTTGATTAAACCAAACACTAAATAGTACCCGAGGATATGCTTTGCGATTTTCTTGGTGCGGTTTTATCGTGGACGCAGTTAGCAGTTGCGTGTTCATACCAAAAGACAGACAGACATTTCTAAAAATGATTGAAACGTATTAAAATACTTATTCCAAGACAGCTGCAATGTTTTTTTTATACATACAATACAAAAATCTAAAAGTAGATACCTTAGAAATTATATTCTTATTCTATAGACTAGCTATCTCTCGCGGCTTCATTTTCGTTATTTGGCCCATTCATCGGGAATATTATATATGCCCTTTTCTGTACCTACATTGAGGCCCTGAGAAGGCGCTTGCGAAAGCCAAACATACCACCAGGTCGGAAAAGAAATCAGTCGTATAGAAGAACCGGCAAGACACTAGATCTGGTTTATAATAATCAGTAAGGATAATATATGTAATATAAATTAGTAAGGATTTTCATTAGCTTTCTTCGTGTTTCTGCGAGCTTCTTTTCATCGAAATTTGTTGTGACAAAATTTTGATATAACAAAATAGATTTTGAAAAAATATTGTACTCAAATGTATATGCGTAATAATTATCATATCGTTTTGTTGAACAATATTTAAGTTTATATGCTTCCGGCATCCGACTGTCGCCATCGAGGCGGGCTACCGGTGCTCTCGCTACCACCTTCGAGAGTTCTACGCCCGCCCACCGCCGGGGAACGTCGCCTCGCCTCGCGTCTCACCTCATTTCCACCTCACCCCGCCTAACCGCGGGCCGGTGACGTACGAGGGCGAGAGGTGTCGCCATATTGACAAGGCGGCGCCCCCAATAGTGCGCATAATTAAGCTTCTAGAGAAACTTACGAAATTCTAATGACTCTAAATCGCATGTCAGCTCGGGATCGTCAACAGTGCAAATAGGTCGCTGCTTGTACGTAGTCAAAATAAGAAAGCTGGTAGGTAGGAGCATCAGCCCATATGTGCGAACAGTACTCCATATGAAGACGTACTTGCGCCTTATAGAGCACAAGTTGTTGCTTTGGGATAAAGTACCGCTTTGACCGGTTGAGGATACCTAGCTTATAGTTGCCAATTTGGCCTTACTTCCTAAATGGGACCGGAACTGCACATCGCTGGATATGTGGAAACCAACGACCCCGATATTGCTAGGGATGTTCAGAGAAGTGCCCTGAAACTTAGGCGCTACGACAAATGGGATTATTTTCGTAGAAAACATACAGACTTGTGTCTTTGAGGGATTGAATCGGACAAGGTTTGCTTCTCCCCAATTGGAGGCCCTGTCCAACGATCTTTCAATCTCAGACACAAGTTTAGTCCGGTTTTGCTCCATTAGTACCTGACAGATATTTGCACGATCCGAATATACGGCATTAACGGTACTGTCGTCCGCATAGCAATAAATATTGGGGATATCGAAAAGATCATTGATACGCAGAACGAACGGTGTAGGTGACAGCACAGAGCCCTGTGGGATACCAGCATTTAATTCCAAGGCATCAGATGTGTGGCCATCGATCACAACTCTTATGCTACGTCCGGAGAAAAAACTCGATACCAACATGCAGAGATTCTCACAGATACCGAAGGCCTTAAGTTTGGAGAGGACAGCCTTATGCCAGACCCTGTCAAAACCCTTGGGATATCTAGGCCAGGCCAGCTAGTTATAAATAAGAAAATGAGTTTGTTTGCTTTTTATACTATCACGTCTTGACTACCAAACAGATCATCATGAAATTCTGTATTCACCTTTTCAAAAAATAATACAGGGTGCCTTCAATCCAGAAACATGTAGGTACTGTTTCTAAAAGATAAATCAAACGTACGCTAAAGCAAACAAATCTACGTGGAAAAGCTAATGTACTATAAAGTGATGGAAATTAAAAACAATATTACGAACTTTAAACATTTTGCTATGACATGTTTTTCTGCTTTGATTTTCATAACGGTCGTCAAACTCATCGCGGGCAAAAAAGAAAACCCTGTGAACGAAACTCCTGTAAAAGTGAGTAACGATTCAGCCCCGCTATTTAGCTTAGTGACCGGCAGTTAGCGTTAGTTAGTGGCTATAGTGAGAATAAATGGTTGGGACAAAGCGAGGCAAAAAGATATCGACGGAATGTGGCATTAGGCCAAAACGTGTTTCAGTTTTCGACGGACATCATTCAGCGTGACGTCACTATAGTGCTTTCATAGTTCATGTATGTTATACATGCGGTGGCCTATTTTATTTAATACTAGCTGTGTCTGCGACTCCGTCCGAATGTAAAAAAAACTGTGACTAATAAAATCATCTGAATGTATTAAGTCCATTTACTTATCGACTTTTCTCTCGTACTTAAGTCGCGTTGTCATTAAAATTACAATAACTTTTGTTAGAGTGAGCAGATTTTGATTAAACCAAACACTAAATAGTACCCGAGGATATGCTTTGCGATTTTCTTGGTGCGGTTTTATCGTGGACGCAGTTAGCAGTTGCGTGTTCATACCAAAAGACAGACAGACATTTCTAAAAATGATTGAAACGTATTAAAATACTTATTCCAAGACAGCTGCAATGTTTTTTTTATACATACAATACAAAAATCTAAAAGTAGATACCTTAGAAATTATATTCTTATTCTATAGACTAGCTATCTCTCGCGGCTTCATTTTCGTTATTTGGCCCATTCATCGGGAATATTATATATGCCCTTTTCTGTACCTACATTGAGGCCCTGAGAAGGCGCTTGCGAAAGCCAAACATACCACCAGGTCGGAAAAGAAATCAGTCGTATAGAAGAACCGGCAAGACACTAGATCTGGTTTATAATAATCAGTAAGGATAATATATGTAATATAAATTAGTAAGGATTTTCATTAGCTTTCTTCGTGTTTCTGCGAGCTTCTTTTCATCGAAATTTGTTGTGACAAAATTTTGATATAACAAAATAGATTTTGAAAAAATATTGTACTCAAATGTATATGCGTAATAATTATCATATCGTTTTGTTGAACAATATTTAAGTTTATATGCTTCAAAGCTACCTGGTGACGTGTTGTAGGACCAAGAATAGCATAAAAACTTTCTTCTCCAAGAAATACTTAGTGCCAATTTTCATGTTGATCAGTAAGAAGATCTCGGATATAACAAACGCTATTTTTTATATCAGACTAGCTACTTGTCGCGACTTCTCACGAATGTAATAAAGAAAAAAATAAGATCAAATCTTCCATTAAAGTACGACCATATAATAGAATAAAACGTCAATCTGTCAATTCTGCCAATATCTATGCAAATCTTCCTTATTACCTTTTGTATCACGCACTAACTTATTTTTGTATAGAGTTTTAATAACCCAAAATATTTCAATGTTTCCTATGATTTATCAAACATTTCATTCATATAAACCTTGCCCTGTTAATTTATTTACAATTGTGGATATTCTAACAGCCAATAGTTCAATTGTTGCACGATCAGACCACACGGAAACAGCCAAGTTATGACATAAGTCACATTTACGTATAGCCACTGTGACACATCGACCACCTGCAGTACCGGCTAGGAATTGGGAACTCGCTACCACTGTGGCACGTGAGAACCATCTCATATATGGAATCCCGATTTGAAAAGACTATTTATTCGCACCTCGAACTGTAGACAACTTTTAATTTTAGACTTGATATAAGTTAAATTGTAATCTTTTCATATTAAAACATTTTATTTTAAAAGTGATTTTTTTTACATTTCGCACACGCGCCCCATGTATATCGATGAATAATACGACAACAATAATAAGATGGAGCATAGTAGCCTAATTATCTACAACATTTTATCACATCGATATATCTTAAACTATAAATAAAATTGAAAATTTAAGTTTTATAACATTAAATACTGATAAACAAATGGAAAGAATAAGAATTGAGGAAAATGAAACAAGATGATATATATGATCAATAATATTGAAATATATTTTAATAAATCCTGTTTAAATGGTCATCTATATAAAACGTGTTTTTGTCCTTTTTTTTGAATTTAGAAGCTCAATGGTCAAATATATTTAATGAGACGAGCTTGGATGTAAGCGCATTGTATACACGAGTCGTACAAACAATTGGATTGTAGTAATAAGTTATTATTTTTACACGTTTCAAGAATATATGTTTTATGAAATCGATATTCATACTTGGTGTTAAAATTTAGAGACTGTAGGAAGGAGGGAGATGAGATACAGTTACAAATATAACGAAAAAAGAATTAGCCAATTACGTTCAGTCGTTCTGAAGAGCTTACATCCATACGGCAATTGATGTTTATTTATACATATTGTCTTTATCATGCAAAAGACTTATATAATATTCCTTTTATATATCATAGAAGGCAAACGGATAGGTGGGTCACCTGATGTTAAGTGATCACCACCGTCCATACCAGGGAAGTCGCACGTGCATTGAAAACCTGTCTTGGGGGAGAGAGTGAGTAAAGGAAGGGGAACGGGATGTGACCTCCGGCGCTATCACTGACCAAACGAAACACAACAATACAAGCACTGTTACTTCACGTCGGTTTTGTATGAGCGGGTGGTACTACCCCGGACGAGCCGACCCATTCATGCTGAAACCAGTAATAGCTTCAGCGTGGCTCTAACACCTACAGCACCTTTAACGATAACTTGTTTCTAATTGATGCTATGCTAAAATTTTATATTTCTTTTAACGCAGATGAAGTCATTGGTAATTTCTAGTTCGATATCAGAATACAAAAAAAAATGTAACAGATATAATTAACACATTTTTCACAAATGTAAGGTGGTCGCAGTTATTGAGTTATGAATGTTGTAATAAACCATTAAACTGTTTTTGTATTCTTCTTAGATCTGCTAGAAAATATATGGCATTACAACCAACAGCTCTTTTAAATCAATAAAGTAATAACTAATCTATATACAGGTTGCTCCTATTTATTTATAGGTATAACGGATTACAGGTAAAGAAAATTTCACGGGTCATTGGAATTTTGTACGCATGAATGGGTCTATTAAAAACCTTTTTTACGTGCTCCACGCATGTCAATAAATAATATATCCATCATAACTAAGCCCGGGATATTCGCAAGATATTTTTTTGTAGGTCATCATATATTTGTGATAAAATGAATCTTTTTCTATATCTTGGTTTACCTAAATCAATTTAAAATTATTGTATGCGTCTCGTCGATCAGAATATTAAAGTTAAAATTAGATCCAAAATTCTAGGTTACTAAGCATTTCCCCGTCATTTGTCTAAGAAAATATTTAAATGAGTTGCTATAAATAATTTCTTGTTATAATTAAGTGTAATGACGTTCATATGCATGAATTATATAAATATATAATATAAATGCACACGTATATATCTTCTTTATTGATGAAAATTTGGATGATACTATATTTGGAAAATAGCATTACGAAAATACAATAAAGTAAAATACAAATAGAACGTATATGAGATATTAATATCTTTTAAAATAAAACACTGTCATATAAATTGTTATAAAATACTAGGTACGTAAATTGTTTCAATGTAATTATGAGAAATTCTCATCTTAAATTATTTTTAGTAAATGCTTACGCTTCAGTAATTGGTCAAATATAGTAAAAATAGCATATTTATAATATTATCTTACTTATAGTTATTTAAAAAACATTTAAAAAATCCTTACCAGTTGCCTCACCAGTTCTATTGAGAACAATTCGTAAATACCAGTGACAAAAGTTTGCCAATTATAACTGGAGTGTTTCAATATAACTGATATCCATTTTAACTCACACATACACTTTAAAAGAAGACACTAAACATATTATATTTTTATACAAACACATTTGCGAAATCAATTTATAGTTTAATTTCTACGAACTTATTGGGTACCGTAATAGAGTCCCGCGATATTTTGAACAGCCTGTATACGCGTGCACGTGCGTACAAGACACAAGCCCGCGTAGCACTGGGCGACGCGCAGTCTCTGAGATACAGCCGTAACGGCGTAGCAACGTAGCAAGCTATTTGCTACGTCGTAGCGCAACTACGAAACCCGTAAAATATGATAAGCGAATTTATTTAATTATGCCAATGACCAAGGTTTTTAGTATGATTCAGATGTAATTCATGTTCTCGGGAAAAACTTCGTGCTCGTCGGACCTTATTCCATATTAAAAAAAATGACGTACGATTTTTTAAAATTTCTTAGAACTCCAACGAGAGAAGTATGTCTAAAGAAGTTGATTTTTTATATCGTTCTGCAAAAAAACATTGCTAAAAACTCTTGGGGAGTGAATACTTCTAAGTAAGTGTGTTGCTCCTCTAATGACACTATTTCTTCGGATTTACTTAGACGTTCTATATCCATTCATATATCGTAATATTTCAATCTGTGTTGTAGTTACAGGTGGCCACGAACCTTAGTATTTATTTAACATTAGATAAACTTTAGACAAAGTAAAAGTTCAGTGACATGCATATAATGAACTAGGGTTATATTGTACAATGGATTCATATTTTAATTAGCAGTAGCACACAGACCATTTTTTATAGATATTATTTTTTATATTAAACTAGCGGGCTCGGCGGACGTTGTCCTGCCCTCATAATAATAAAAGCCTTGGCGAATAACATACCTAAACCTTCCTAAAACCATATGAGAATCCGTTTAGTAGTTTTTGAGTTTACCGCGAACAGACACACAAACAGACATGGCAGAGGGCTTTTTTTATAATATGTAGTGATGAAGATATAGTTTACATGTCGTTTATAGTCCAAACACAGCGTTTCAACTAAAACACTAAACATAGTTTTTCGAGCTGAAATTGATTGCAGGGATAGTTCAAATTAATAAATGTTTCAAATAAATATAACTGGCAGGTTCGGCGGATGTTATCCTGTCTTGATAAAGAAGAAATCCTATCATTCAACTGTATCACCATTTACCGGGTCCAGTTATGAATTATAACAATTCTTGCATCCACCTGAACACTCGCAATTTTTTTTACCGTTATATATACGTTTAGGAGGAGTTCAGTCACATATACACGGATATAAGAATTATGTATATAAATATAGTAATAATATAAATAAAAGTAGTTTGGAGATAACCGGTCACTTGCCAGTCTTTTTTTATGTTTACCATCGTCCATAGACACTAACAACACCAGGAGAGTCACAAGTGCGTTGCCACCCTTTGGAAGGAAGGGGAGAGGAGAGAGGAGGGAATGTGGGC
>MU160845.1:0-14289 GCA_015888305.1 Antheraea pernyi | reverse complement strand
AACTGCCTTCGGACGATTGTGTGATAATGTTGCAGTGAACCTTTGGAATGTATGATGACTTATGGTTTGTATGTGGTTTGTGTGTATCATGTAAAGATTCCAACATATCTGCCTTGTCTCTCAGAAATTCTAATAAGTCACCGACTTTTTGAGATTTAGAGTCGCCTCCACACTTAGCAGAAATGTTTTTATACTGCTCCCACTCACGTTCGGTTGCGCGGTCTAGCTTTGACACGATCATAAAAATAATTAACGTATCCCAGTGTTCGGTAGGTTCGCCGAGTAATTTAAGTGACCGTAAATTTTTTAATGTCATGTCAATAAGTTGACGTATGTGTATTGACGATTCTTTTGATGCCGTAGGCATGGAAAATAATGCTTTTACATGATTATTCACTAATAATTTACTATTATTATAGCGATTAAGAAGTAATTCCCATGCTACTATGTAGTTATCAGCCGAAAATTCTAGCGATTCAATTACTAATTGTGCTTCTTTCTTTAGAGATGACTTTAAATAATGAAATTTTTGTATTTTTGTGATAGATTTGCAAGAATGAACTAGAGATAGAAAGGTATCGCGAAATTCGAGCCACTTGTCATATGAACCGTCGAATTCAGGTAAGGTAATAATCGGTAGCTTTACTGACTGGGTATTGGAATTGTCCGCGGATGAAAATGTGCAGTCATCGTCTACCATGCATTGAGCCTTTGCTAAAATCGCGTAATATTCAATATCGAAGCTTTCTCGTGCTTCTATTTGCTCGTTTAATTTACAGTCAGGGACCAACTCATCGATGCTACTTTGCATTTCGTGAAATTCCGAATATAAACTGTTGAGACCTTGAATACGCAACTTCAGCTCGGCGCGTTGTTCAACGGACAACACTGTTTCTTTTAATGAGACGATGTGTTTTTTAAAACTCGTTAATCTACCTTTGACTATACCTCTTTTTCTATTGAGATCTTTAATATTTGCTAAATTTTTACTTTCAACGGATTCACTAGTCATTTTGTAAGTGTGTGTGAGTACTTACTTGATTTTGTATTCAAATAACGATACTGACTGCGGTAGACTGTAGTGTAGCGAATCAGGTTAACGCAGGATGCAGATGATATGTGAAAGAAGTAGGCACACCACGCTGGAGGTGATTCAACACTGGAATTAGACACAAGTACGAGGTCACAATATGGAAATGTTAGGGCAGGAGAGTTTGGATGGCACGTCTCACCACAATGCGCTGCGATGCTGCTGGTAAGGGTGATTCTGGCGATGATCTGCGATGATCTTGACCAGGTGACAGTTGCCTTTTCAAATCCCGTTGCTCGTTTACGATGCTTGAGGCGAATTTTCACTGTTATGTTTCTTCTGCGCTTCTTCCTATTTTGATTATGTGAAATTCGATGTATCCAGCTCGATTGGACCAAAATTATGTTTGCGCCTTTACAGGCAACATATGTCGGCTTAGTAAAATAAAAATACGTGCGTCGTCTCGTGATAGCGTTTATTCTCGTTTTTCAAAGGACTGTTAAATTGTAACGGACTCAGAGCTTTGCCCTGATTGGGTCGTTCGCGTAGATGCCACGCTCCGGGTATCGCCGTCTTGATTTGAAGCGTAAACACCAAGACTTTTAAGTATGATTCAGATGTAATTCATGTTCTCGGGAACAACTTCGTGCTCATAGGACCTTATTCCATATTTTAAAAAATGATGACGATTTTTCAAACTTTCTTAGAACTCTAACGAGAGAAGTATGTCTAAAGAAGTTAATTTTTTATATCGTTCTGCAAAAAAACATTGCTAAAAACTCTTGGGGAGTGAATACTTCTAAGTAAGTGTCCTGCTCCTCTAATGACACTATTTCTTCGGGTTTACTTAGACGTTCTATATCCACTCATATATTGTAATATTTCAATCTGTGTTGTAGTTACAGGTGGCCACGAACCTTAGTATTTATTTAACATTAGATAAATTTTAGACTTTAGAAAAGTTCAGTGACGGGCATATAATTAAGAAAGGGTTATATTGTACAATAGATTTAAATTTTAATTCCCAGACAGACAATTTTTTATATTTATTATGTTTTATATTAATTTAACGGGCCCGGCGGACGTTGTCTTACCCTGATAATAAAAAACCTTGAATTATATACCTAAACCTTCCTCATAAATCACTTTATCTACTGTTGAAAACCACATGATAATCCGTTTAGTAGTTTTGGAGTTTACCGCGAACAGACACACAGACGTGGCAGAGGCTTCGTTTTATAATATGTAGTGATGAAGATATAGTTTACATGTCGTATATGGTCCAAACCTTAACCTTTGGGGTGTAAGGGGTGTCAAATAACATCTAAGAATTGAGACACCCAAGCCAACCTCTACTGCACGTGGTGCTCCCTGCCGAATAACGAACGAGGCAATGGCGAAAGCGGGGTGGTAGGCTTTTACAGCCTGACTGGGTCGCAACCACCATGTATATGGCGAAAAAGCTCGTCATAGTGATTCGCTTTTGCGAGTCGCGTTTCGGGATCAGCCTGTGCATATCCAGCTTTTCGCAGGCCGGCATGACAGCGGCGACCGGCGATGGATAGTATATCACTCGGTGGTCGCCGTTGTTTTTGGATTGTACTGTGCTTACCATCAGGCGCAGTGCAGTCATTTTGCCGTGCTACTATAAAAAAAAACACAGCGTTTCTACTAAAGCACTAAACATAGTTTATCGAGCTTAAATTGGTTGCAGGGGTTGCAGTCCAAATTATTATTCAAATGTTTCAAATAAATATAACTGGCAAGTTCGGTGGATGTTATCCTGTCTTGATAATGAAGAAATCCTAACATTCAACCATATCACCATTTACCGGGTCCAGTTATTAATTTTAACAATTCTTGCATACACCTGAACACTTGCAATTTTTTTTATCGTTATATATACGTTTAGGAGGAGTTCAGTCACATATACACGGATATAAGAATTATGTATATAAATATAGTAATAATATAAATAAAAGTAGTTTGGAGATAACCGGTCACTTGCCAGTCTTTTTTTATGTTTACCATCGTCCATAGACACTAACAACACCAGGAGAGTCACAAGTGCGTTGCCACCCTTTGGAAGGAAGGGGAGAGGAGAGAGGAGGGAATGTGGGCTATAAAAGAAAAATCAAAATATCATCGTAGATATAAAAGATATGGTAATTTGAGAGACAAATTAGAATATATGATACTTAGAGAGCGTTGTGATAATTTAGTAAAATCGTGTTATAGTAAATTTAAGGCAAATGCTGCCACTCACTTAAGAAGTAATCCTAAATATTTCTGGAAAATTGTCAAGGAGAAAAAATCAAACAGCACTTCTTTACCAAATGAAATGGTTTTCGATGATATTAAGGCAATAGGTGGGCAGGAAATTGCCAATTTATTTTCAAATTATTTTCAGAAAGTTTACACTATCCGTAGTCCGATAATATCTACACCCGCTCCAGCTCCTAATTGTAATAGTACTTTTAATGGTAATCATTTGGGTGTATGTTTGATTGAAGATTCAGAAATATTAAAAGAATTAAAATTACTGGATCCTTATAAGAGCCCTGGGCCAGATTGTATACCTCCAGTATTTTTAAAAAGATGTGCTAATAATTTGTATAAGCCACTTGGTATTATTTTTAACACTTCACTTAGATCTGGTGTATTCCCGAATAAATGGAAACTGGCTTATTTGACGCCGATCCATAAGTCTGGACGTGTTGAATCTGTTACGCAATATAGACCAATATCTATTTTATCAACGATGGGAAAAATTCTAGAATCTATTGTTAATAAAAAACTTCTTGCTCACTTTAGACATTCTATCGATCATAATCAGCACGGTTTTCTTCCACGTAAATCTACCACTACTAATTTGATTAATTTTGTTTCTGACATTTCTGAAGCTTTGGATTCTGAGATTGCTGAGATGGTGTGAATCCTACCTCAAGAATCGTTCTCAATTTGTGTTAATTCGCGGGTTTAGTTCCCCTATTTGTACAGTTCCTTCTGGAGTTCCTCAAGGATCCCATCTTGGTCCGCTTTTATTTATTTTGTTTATTAATGACATTTCGGATATTATGCAATCCAATTTTAAATTATATGCAGATGATTTGAAAATTTATCGTGTAATAGACAATTCAGACGATGTACGTATTTTACAATCTGATATAAATAGGATTTTTGAATGGTGTTTGAATAACCAAATGGAACTAAATTTAGACAAATGTTTTCATATCAAATATACTAGGAAAAAAACACCAACTAATGTATTTTACACTATTAATAATACTATTTTAGTAGAAGTCTCCACGATCCGTGATTTAGGAGTTATCATGGATTCCGAGTTGTCATTTCGTCCACATATTAATAATATTATTCATAAGTCATCCCATCTCTCAGGTTTTATCTTCAGACAATTAAAAATATTTCAGGAGCCAATGCTAACCATTATCATTTTTAATTCAATGGTTCGTAGTATTCTGGAATATTGTAGTCCAGTATGGAACCCTTGTTATCAGGTTCATATAGATAGAATAGAAAGAGTACAAAAACGTTTTTTATATTACCTTTCCTATTACGACAACAGATTCCATAACAGTAGCTTAAACTCATACTCCAAACGTTTAGAACTTTATAAAATGAAACCATTACAGACTCGTAGAAAAGTTGCTGATGTAATGTTTATATACAAATTGATACCCGGTTTCCTAGAATCTTCAGATTTTCTTCAAAAAATACCCTTTAGTGTGCCACGTATAGGCAATCGCTTACTTAACAGGCAAACTTTTCATCTACCATTAGCAAGAACTAACGCAGGTCAACATTATAGGACGAATATGTTGGTAAAATCCTAATATTTGAAGAAAGAGAAAACACAACCAAATTGAGAATCTCCTTGTTTAAATCAATTAGAAATAAAAAGGTATTCATTTTATTGACAATTGGTCGTAAATATACACATTTAAAAACGAAGTTTACAGTTTTTGTTTATACATTCTTGTCTACTACAGTATGCTCGATACATAATAACCTGGCCAAGTGTGAAATTGTTAACATTATATTCTGTCTGATAATATATGGCAACCTCTCGCAATATCCCGAAGCCCGAAACTTATAATCCATTCTGTACCCATAGTAACAGATGCTACTGTTGTTTAGGATTTAATGGCCTTACTACAGTTTCGTATTTTCCGATATAGTATAATACAAAATTTAAATTTGGAACAAAATTCCATTTCATTTTAACCCCTCGGCTGATTTTTAAGACCCAGATCTTAAAATGGCGGATTGTGCTAATTTTTGAAGTGAAAACTTCTTTAGGCGCGTTGATGGGTATTTTTACTATTTTATCTTATAATGTCACGTGATGACATGTTAGTAAGTCTGACCGGCTGTATTGCGCTTGCGTGGCTTGCGTCAGACTAGCGACACGTGGTATAGCGACCTATGTACATGTAATATTGATAGTTTGCAGCTCATCATAGGTTTGATTGATTAATAAACTTTATAAGAATGTATATAATTAACGCTCCGTGTGCCAATAGATGTGAAAACCAAACTAAAGCTAATAATTTTAATATACAAATTATGAAATTTAAATAATACTATAATTAATTAAAAAATTCAAAGTCAGTCATTATGACTGCCTTGATACATCACTGCCACAACATTACACATATCAGCTCCACACACGTGCACGCATACACGCTTACCCATGGAAGTGGAAGGGTTTTATTTTTTCCCTTATCAAACTAAAATAATTTAGATAACATTATCCGACACGAAATATATATAAGAGTTGTTGAGGTATGTATGCTTGGTACACATATATGTTTCAATAACTCATATAAGTATGAATATATAGCTTAGCTTAGCTCAGATAGGTCGCGAATTGCATGAGTCAGGCAACAACCCAAGCCGAGGTGTGCCGTGCACCCTTGAGCTAGTTGTCAAATAAAATCGGCTGAGTGTGTTAAGCGCTCACCTTAGTAGTCCGGTGAAGCTGTTAAGACCTTGCTAGGTCAATAGCGTAGTTAGTTCGAAAAAAAAACCGCATACAATAGTACTACAAGAACTTTTCTCAGGTTCAGGTTTCCTCACGATATTTTCCTTCCCCATCAGTCAAGTATTACCGATTTAAATTAATAATAGTACGCGAATTCCGAAAAATTAATTGGTAGTCTCAACTAGACCTAGCGTATAAACATTACTATTCAAACTAGCAATGCAGCCAACATTCCGACAGCAGTTTCTTGTGGCCGCGAATTGGACAACATCGATTACCTATAAATTAAAAAAAATAATTTCAGTACAAAATCTCTTCGTTACTGAAATTAATAAAATTGTTAATTTGATGACCAATTAATTTAAAACGAAAATTTATTCCCTAAGTCGTTTTCCTTATTAAAAAGCACCTACAATTACTTACGTGGGCAATTATTCAAATTAAATCTTGGTTAATTTGACAACTCGGAAAAGAGACGGGACGTACCGATACAATGTCGCATAAAAAATCCAACGGCCATTTTATTAGTCTCCGCTTTTACTTAATAGCTAAGCTATTGTACAGTCGTACGGTAAAGTGACATTAACTTTTTTTTATTACATAGGAGACAAACGAACAGGTGGCTCAACTGGAGTTAAGAGAACACCACCGTCTATAGACACTTGCGACACCAAGGGAGGCGCAAGAGCGTTGCCAGCCTATTTGGGGATGGGGAGAGCAGGGGAGGGTAGGTACCGGCGGTCTTACTGACCGAGCGAAACGCAACAATCCAAGCACTGTTACTTTACGTCGGTTTTCTGTGAGAGGGTGGTAGTACTCCGGTCGAGCAGACCCATTCATGCTGAAACCAATAATAGCTTCAGTGTGGCTCTGCCACCTACAAAATTCAAGTGTCTTCTTAGTGAGAGACTAATATTGTTGTTTATTGGTTTTCGATGGATATACAGTTTGGCCACACTCTCACCTAATGTTATGCGGTACTTCGAAGAGGGTAGGTTTTAGAAAATGACTCTTAAGTATAGCATGGTTTCATTACTGTGTTTTTCGTCACAAAAAACCTCAATAAACTAAGCTTTCGTCGATTGACGCAATATTCGATCACACTACCCCTTAGCCGTCGTCGTTTCTTTAATATATTGTCCAATAATCAAATTTGTATTGACCTATACTTTCAACGTGCTTTCTTCAACGTTACTTGAATTGTGAAAGTTGATCGTTGAAAATAGATGAAAAAAATATTTGCTCTGTAACTTAAGTCATGTATCAGAAATAAAAATCAATTGCCGGATATATGTAAGCGTATCTTTTCGAACGGTTGTACATATTTGGTTTATTTTTTGTTGTATTATAAGGGCAAGGTTGTAAAATGAAATATTTGTATTACAATATGCACATAAAAAGTTAGCGAGTGAATAAAAGAGAACACACCAGATAGAGCTTTAAGTTCTCAAGTGGAACTGTCGGAACATGCCAACAGGTGCTTGGTGACAGATTTTCAATTTGGGGGACAGGGTAGCGAGCTAGGAGGACTTGAGAAAGGCCTTACCACCATGCATGCATTTGGTCATAATGTTTTCCTTCACCAAAAGTTCCAACTTAGTTGCAAGGATTCAAACCTATGTCGATCGACACGTCATCGTCACTTCAAAAAAAAATTTTTTTTTTAACTTTAATAACAAGAGAAAATAGAGCAAACACGCTACTATTTATATACTATATATTATAAAATCTCGGGTTGTGCTGTACACGATTGTTTAATATTTTGTGATAGATATTTGTTATCAGAAAGATCTATAACAATTATTATTGGAGGTGTCGAATAACATCATAAGACTTGATACATCCAAGCCAACCTCACCTGCACGTGGTGCACCCTGCTGAATAACGAACGAGGAAATGGTAAAAGCGGGGTGGTAGGGTTTTACAGCCTGACTGGGTCGCAACCACCATGTATAGGGCGAAAAAGCCTGTCATAGTGATTCGCTTCTGCGGTTCGTGTTTCGGGATCAGCCTGTGCATATCCAGCTTTTCGCAGGCCGGCATGACAGCAGAGACCGGCGATGGATAGTATGTTATTCGTTGGTCGCCAATGTTTTTGGATTATACTGTGCTTACTTACCATCAGGCACAGTGCAGTCATTTTGGCGTGGTACAATAAAAAAAATATCGGTATGTGCGTCTAGTTGTGTGTCTGAACTCGACTCAAAAATGACTATGATAAAATTTTGCACACGAAAATATATATTATTCCCGAATTCATAAGCTATAAGAAATCTTTTTGGTTTTGAAAATAAATAATACAACTTGATATTCATTTACAGATAATCGACTTGAACGAAAATACGTAAATATTAAAATAAATAAATATTAAAGTGCTTAAAAAAGCATACAGAACCTTGGGCACATCTAGTTTTTACATATATATGTACATAATAGTTTTTATGTATGTAGACATAATATAAAAGTAATTTTCTGAATAGGTAGGCTGTCGATATATTGTCGTATAATACAAGGATGTCATTATTGTGATCTTGGTTTTTGTTTGACCGATGTGTACAGTCTTGTACTAAAAACATCTTATTCTTTCTTGGTAAATAATTCTAATGACAGTAAATAAAAACTGCAGTATATCCGTACCAAAATGTGAGCTGTAAAATAACATAAATAATTTTATTAATATTACAAATGTATAAGAGATAATATGAACCTTGTGTTTAAAGAAATTTTGAAATTACGAGATAGAGCGATACTTACAGAGTTCTTACAACATTCAGTATACTGTTTTGCCTCATTTTATTCCACTGTAAATTTTACTTAATCGTTTTAATACCACCAAGTCGGTACCAAGTCTTTAACATAATATTGTTACTGTTAACGAACTTTAAAATGTAAACAAATAGCGTTTGCGTTGGCGGTTAGTTCAAGAGGGCGATTTTCGTCCATACTTATTAACAAAATGAGGAAGGGGCAAAATAATATATTACGTTATCTGAATGGTTTTAGATAGTAAAAAATAGGTTATAGTTATGTAATGGATGTAATAAATATTTTTTAATTTATTTCGTTATCAAATTCTTTCACGTTTGTTATTAAATGATCTAGAATCAGTATGTAAATATTTTATTTAATAGAAATTTAGTAAGTAATTGGCTGTTATTCGCGACTTCGTCAGCATTAATGTTAGCAAGAAATTTTTGTCCACTGTAAAGAAGCGCGTAGGGCGCCTTGTGGTAGTGGGCACTGCTTCATTAGTGTGTTATTATATTTACGAGAGATTGCGTTTTTTTCTAACATAAAAGTAGTCTCTGTTACTTCTTAGAACGTCAGATATCTGCCAGTGACAGTCCCACCGAAATCGGGTCAACCATTTCGGAGATTACCTGGAACAAATAGACAGCCAAATAAAAAAATATATATTTTGAAGTGAAATAAAAAATATATTTTTGAATTAAAATTTCTTACGAATCTGATCCGCAACCTCTTTATGTAACGAAAAGTGGTGGTAAATAATTTATCGAGTAGGGTGTTGAAACACCGGTTCTCATCCGATCACCGAAGTTAAACAACGTCGGGCGCGGTCGGTACTTGGATGGGTGACCGAGTTAAAAAACTGCATAACTTTGACTTTTTGTAAATGTATTTTTCAATTAAAATATTTCCCTGTAATGTAAAAGTTTTACTTCTATCGTGTGTCTTTTTATGTCGGATTTTTATGATATATTGATCATATATACTTTCATATCCATTTGGTAGAAAGCTGTTACTATGAAAGTATGAATAGGTACTTCGGGGTTTGAAATTCCGATCCGCAATCTTTTTGTGTGAAGAAAAGTGGTGGGTCTAAACACCGTGTCGGGTAGAGTGTTAAAACACCGATTCTCGTCCGATCACTGGAGTTAAGCAACATCGGGCGCGGTCAGTACCAAGTTGGGAGACCGCCTGGAAACACCGCGTAACGTTGGCTTTTTGTTGTATTTTTATAATTATAATATTTCCCTATATTTAAAAAATCACCTTCATCATGTGTCTTTACGATATAACCCGTTTTTTACATATAAGGAACATATATACTTTCATATGCATTTAGTACAAATCTGTTATTTTCAGAGACAATTAACGACAATTAAAATTATTAAATTCTATTTATTTGTATAGATTTTAGGTTTGTCCTTATTTCGGTATTTAAACTTTTTTTTTCAGAATAGTCTTAAATTGATTCTAAGTCTATAAAAAAATAAGTTACAGCTGTTAAACTTAATATAAACCCGACATGTGAAAAGTTAATTACTTTCTTTCTAATTTTTAAAGCTGCTTACATAAAAAAAAGTGTGTGTGTACTTATGTACACGCGCTAGAAGTATACTTCTTTGACGTAATAAGATAATAATCTTTTCAAAAATTTTATATTTCTTCTTATTCTACGTTTGTAGAAAACACGACACTAACAATAGAAAAAAGGTATTTCAGAGATACAAACAACAAATACAAAGAAATACAAAGAAACAAAACGTTGACTATAACTAACTTCAGGGTGTCGTTTTTCATGACGGTGTGCGCGCGCATCGTAATAACTTCAGAGTGTCGGTTTTTCGTGGCGGTGTACGCGCGCATCGTAATAACTTCAGGGTGTCGGTTTTTCGTGACGGTGTGCGCGCGCATATTATACATTTACTCTCATCATTTTTCCCTAACGCGCCAAAAGAAGTATAACTTCAAAAAACTCTCGTATATTTTTTCGCATAACTTATCAGTTCGAAAGATTAAAAGTTCAAGGTATCGTCGATTCCGCTGATTCATTCGGGCTTCTATTGAAATTTAACTATCGCACTTATCTTTACGATGCAAGTTTCGAAATATTTAACGATTTTTCAACTCAGCTCGTTAAAGTAGGATGAAAAATGCATTTCAAGTGAAAACTTCTTTTAGCGCTTTAAGCGATAGTTAAGGTGGCATAAAAACTTATGGTTTCGCATCAGCGGCATGCTAGTAAGCGTGACCGACCGTATTGTGCTTGCACGGTTTGCGTCATACTAGCGACGCGTAGTATAGAGGCCTGTGCTCATGTAATATTATTTTGCAGCTAATCATATGTTTGATTGATTAATAGACTATAAAAGTGTATATAATTATTGCTCCGAGTGTCAATATATGTGAAAAATCATAATAATAAACCAACGTAAAAAGATGGAAGGAGTAAAGAAAGAAACAGAAAATAAACCCAATGTAAATACAAAATTGAGAAGTGATCCGGCAAAGCTTAAAATGAATAACAAACATAAAAACGGCAACATAAAATATAAGGATGAGGAATAAATTTAAACATAGAAATAAATTAGTAAACACAAAACTTTAGAAAAATAGTAACAAAGACAAATATAAAAAGTAGAAGGACCTTAAAACATTTAACGCTACATTTAATTTAAACATTCAAAAGAGAACACAGTTATTTCATTGTGTTGAATTTTCACTCCAGGCGGCAGGCGTTATGACTGCCTCGATTTTTTTTTCTAAATACCAAAATAAGGACCACTCTAATAGAGGTTAAGGTGAGAATAAGATAATATTACCTTGCAGTTATAAACTATCTTCAAATAATTTACATACAAAAAACTATTGTTGCTGACTATACAATTGGAGTGTTTTGATAGATCATCGGAAATAGCCCCTCTTTGTCTCATCTTCCTTACAACTTTCATTCCGGGAGGCTTGAAACGAAAGTGATTTATTAATACCATTCGCCGTCACAGAAAAATAACTGGAATATTATATACATTTTTTTTCAACAGGAATAATACCGTTTTTGTAATAATCGCCTTCTTTCTCTTTTCGTCTGCCATTTTTGTTATTCCCATCGGATCAGCCTCTGTATTTCGATTTATTTCCCTTATTACTAATCTTCTTAATTTTGTAAATATAACCTGTAACCTGCTGTAGGTGGTAGAGCCACGCTGAAGCTATTACTGGTTTCAGTATAAATTGGTTGGCTCGTCCGGGGTCCTCTTTGTCTCATCTTCCTTACAACTTTCATTCCGGGAGGCTTGAAACGAAAGTGATTTATTAATACCATTCGCCGTCACAGAAAAATAACTGAAATATTATATACACTTTTTTTTCAACAGGAATAATACCGTTTTTGTAATAATCGCCTTCTTTCTCGTTTCGTCTGCCATTTTTGTTATTCCCATCGGATCAGCCTCTGTATTTCGATTTATTTCCCTTATTACTAATCTTCTTAATTTTGTAAATATAACCTGTAACCTGCTGTAGGTGGTAGAGCCACGCTGAAGCTATTACTGGTTTCAGTATAAATTGGTTGGCTCGTCCGGGGTAGTACCAACCTCTCACAGAAAACCGACGTGAAGTAACAATGCAGGCATTATTGCGTTAAGTTTGGTCAGCGAGAGCGTCGGAAGTGTGTGTGGGTATAAATAGCTTTCGAATTGTACATCACCATTTAAAAAAAAGATATAATAAGTATAGTGGGCTACTTTTAATAGATAGATATATGCTATCAGAAACTTCTTTGTAGATCTATAAAAAGGGAATATACCACCAAGCATTGTTTTCTCATATCTCAAAGACATTAGGCAGCGTTTTTGATGAAGATTTCCAGGCGGTTAGACTTTTTCCGACATGTCCAACGATTATCGTTATATTTCTACCAATTTACACAAAAACATTACAAATTATATGGATAAACCTTTCTCATGAATCCCTGTATCTACTGGTGAAAATGAAAATCCGTTCACTGGTTTTTGAGTTTATCGTGAACAGACCGACGAGGCAGAGGCAATAAACGTATTTATTTTAGCTAGTGATAGTAATTCGTTTTTATGTATATATTTTCGGTTATAGTTTTTAATAATGTTTCCTATAATAATAAATAAACAAAAGCCTGTTTATTCCACTACATTGTTACATTTTTTTAAATACAATTTCTTTTTAACCGACTTCGAAAAAGGAGGAGGTTACTACGTTCGGTTGTGTGTCACAGTACCTATTAAACATAAAAAGCGTTGAGTATAAACTGTATGGAAACGAAAATTCAGATGTAAATGCCTATTACACTCAATTACAAAATACAATTAAAACATGCTAACAAAAACAAAGTGATAAAAAGACCAACTATTTTCACTGACAAACACGAATTCTGATTAAGCACAGAAATCGACTACTTCACAAACAAAATCTCAGTTACAATGAAAAAGCAGAATTAACAAAGCTATTTAGGCTAACTAATAAAGAAATTAAGAAAAATTACAAAGACCGCAGATAATCTATTTTTACTAGACATTTGCAGTCTAAAGAAAGCTTTAAAGGAACTAAGTTTCCTATACATACAAATAAATAAAATTTATGCATTTGTTTGTACTATTAAAGTAACAGCTTTTTATAAAATGGATATGGAAATGAATACGTTACAGGAAAACATCAATTTTATTAAATTTTCTCTGTCTGTCTTTTTGTTACGGTTAATCTCCGGTAAACGACTTTAATGGGACTTTCACTGGTAAATAACTGAAGTTATCAGGAGTAACTCACAATTTTATTTTAGAAAAAAAATAGGGTTGCTCGTAAATATAATAAATTAAAGAAACTATGCTCAATATCACGCACGCTTCACTCGCAACTTTACACTGAACAAACATTTTTTATTTAAATCCACGCGGGCGAAGTAGGGAGTAACAGCTAGTACAACATATTTTTATTCTCATGAACAATATTTCAACTTTCATGAAACTGCATTTTTAATTTTCGAAGTATTTAATGTTCGTTTTACATTAAAGTTGTAGCTATAAGAAGTTTGGCCTCGTTTGTGAAGTGCGTACTTACATGTATACTCATTTCCAACGCAAAGGTGCCGTAATCGCGGTGCAGTGTTCTCTACCAACAGTTTCATACTTGTATACGAGGCGTACCAACTCAATCATCAAGATTAGAAACCGAATACGACTGAACTTAGAACAATTATCCTTACTTGGTAGTTGTACTACATACTATAAAACGCATACTTATTTGAGTTTAAGATACTACAGGCCTCTTCAGTCTTTCTGGCCACTCTGTATAATGGTAGGTAATAGGTTTATGTTTCATAATTGTATAAATAATAAATCTACTATAATTATAATCTATTAAAAACAGAATGATAAAAATATCGATTTTATAAACATAAATAGTTTAAATAAGCGACATCTATATGATATACTTAAAATAAATACTTTTTTAAGTTTGTAAACTAAATAATATTTTCACT
>MU160844.1:32233-60378 GCA_015888305.1 Antheraea pernyi | reverse complement strand
AAGTAAGTCCGCTTTTGATATACTGTTTAGAGCTTTAGTTCCCAAAGTGGTCCAGGTGGGTATACGTTGGCATGACAAAAATATGGGGGTTCACAATTCGTAAGCGCGGTTCAACGAAAATGTATCTACTTTGGATAGTGAAGAATTAAAATATAGGCCTGACTTCTCCTATCAATGTAGGCAGAATATTTTAAGAAGCTTGACACCTATCATCGTTCAATTCTTTCATTTCAATTTTTTCGAAAACTATTAATTCCTCGTTGGAATTAAGCCGCAACGCAAATTTCCATAGTAAGAGTCACATTTTTTTATTGAGTGTTGGGGATATGGTAGAAATATAGTTGCATGGGGTCCACCGGAACCAGCGAAATTTCGAAAGTGGTCTCATAATGTCTGGGAACCTCTGGGTTAGAGTTTAGATTTTATAATCTTTATAAACATTTAAGGTTATATTTGTAGCTGAGTAATAGCGTAGTCGAATCCCAACTATGAGCCCGGAGTTTGAAGTGAAGGGAAACATCGTGAACTAACATGGTGGTAGGGCTTTTTGTAATGTCTTCCTGGCTATCTACAACTCGCAGTTTGTAAATCTGTCGCCACGCAATTGTAAGTCTGCTGCAGTGGCGTAGCGTGCCTTGGAGGGGCCTTGTATCAAAGAATTAGTTGGGGGTCCAAATGAAGGGTAATGATTACACACGTTAGGGGCCTCTGTAGTCCGGGGACCCCGTATCATTGATACGGCGGTAGCTACGCCCCTGGTCTGCTCTAATAATTATACCTGAGAGCCAGTACTCGTATGTATACTACATATCTATATTATACTATCTTCGGCGTATTTTAGACCACATCGTCACTTACCATCAAGTGAGATTTACTTCAAATAATAAAACCATAAAAAAAATGCGTTATTCTCAATTTCGTAATTAAAATAATTTCGAGATCTTTCGATATTATCATAATTTATGTTACAATTTTAGAGTATTTAAACACTTACTTAAAATTTAAACCTTGGTGAGCGTAAATAGTAAAATGTTATAAATTATATCTTACTAGCTTTTGTCCACGGCTTTGTTTGCACGTGTATGCAGAATTTTATGGTGATTTGCTGAGTAGCAAGGGCGTAACAAGTTTGTTTGTTCACATTCACATTCATAATATTAGTTTAGAATACCATTTGTACAAAATTATTAAATCAAGAAATACTGACATCGATTTGCAAATCTGTACACCGGATGTAAACAATCATAAGTCAAATTTAGGTTCTGTTTGAAGTCGCGATTATATTTGTCGTCAGAAAAAATCTAGTAGTTCTTCGTAAAGATATATATTACTCATTAATTAATAATTAATCTATATATATAATAAAAATGAAGTGTCTGAGTATAATATTAAAATAGCAACCTTTTACTGATTCGATATGAAAGTACTGCAACTGATAAAATTTTTGTTGGTCTCTCTGTCTCTTTGTTCCGGGTAAATAATTATATAATGAACTTTGGATAATATACGTCCTGTGTACAGAGATCATTTTGACAGGCAGTAGAAATGACGGCGTATCAAGCGATGAGACTCGCGAAACTCAGCGGTAAAAAGGTTGAAGAAATGTTTGAAAGACCTAAATGGGTGGGCGGTACCGAATCAGAGATGTTCAACAAACTTGAAGAGATCGCTGGTTAGTCATTCTATTTTTTTTTATTTGGTCTGATCTGACTAGGATTAATCTTAGAACATGTTTTGGTATTTACGTATTAACGCCACCGCAGGTTAGGTTAGACTTGCGAAACAACGACATCGTGAGTCGAATGCAGCTGCGATTAGCGAGAGCATTGCGGTGTTGTTAATACAACCCATGTTTTCTTCGAGGTATTAATTTAATTCTTTGTCATTTTTCAAAGCGTGGTGCTAGGATCCTCAGGAGGCTTGAACGTTATTATTTTGTTCTATGTAACTCATTATTTGAATATCAAAAAAACACTTTTTTATGACGAGGTTTTTTTGGTAAAAGATTTTTTAGTTGGAGTGATTTATTAATATACTATAGCAGGCCCGGCAGACGATGTCCTGCCCTGATTATAAAAAATCCTAGACAAATTATATACTAAAACCTTCTTCAAGAATCATTTTATCCATGGTTGAAAGCCGCATACAAAATCCGTTCATTAGTTTTTGAGTTTATCGCGAACAAACAGACAGACGCGGTAGGGGACTTTGTTTTATACTATGTAATGAAGTATAAAAAACACTAGTATAATGCCAAGTACACTTATAGATTCGAAAAGTCTTCAAACAGCTTACTTAAGCCATGGTTGGGTATTAGGTTGTCATGTGTAAAAGTGTGATAAACCTTGTTCTAACGCCAAGTCCCCTTGTAGATTCAGAAAGTCCTCGAAAGGGTTTCCTAGGCGGGTAGTTGTCCCGTGTAAAAGTACCTCTATCTAAGGCCTCACACTCTTGTAGATTCAGGAAGTTCTCGTACGGGGTTTTAAACGAAAGGTTGTGCCGTGTAATAGTATGAGTAACCTTGCACTAAGGCCATGTCCCCTTGTAGATTCGGAAAGTCCTCGAACGGCCTTCTTGGGCGGGAGGTTGTCCCGTGCGTTGGAGCACGCTCAGGGTCGGTGGGCGGGCACGAGGTTGAACTGGGCGGTGCAGAGCGCTGCCGCAGACTTCTTGCACCTGATGCTCGTCAGCCTCGCTCATCTAGCACCTAAGGCCAGGTATTTATTTTATCAAGTACTATATTCATTCACTTTCTATGCTTTTGCATTTTTAACCTACTCCAAAAAGGAGGAAGTTCTTAGTTAAATGTTAGTTACCTCAGGATTTCGTCATTTATAAACCGATTAGGATTGAAACATTCTTCAATGGTGCTTCGCTCCTATTAGTCTTAGTGAGATGATATATAGTCTATAGCCTTCAAAATCAAATCAAATCAAACCAGTAGTTCCTGAGATTACTGCGTTCAAGCAAACAAACAAACCCTCCAGCTTTATAATATTAATATAGATTTGGAAGATTTTTTTTTTGTCATAGTCCGAGGTGAAAGCTCACATTTTTCCGTTCATAACGTTTTTAGTTTTTTTTATGCTCTTCATACCTTACATGTACACAATTTGAAGATCTTGAAAACTATCATAAAAATTAGGAACCGCTAAAGTTGGATTTAGCTCATTTTGGAATATAACGACGATCAAATGACGGTGTGGTATAAGATAGTAAACACGCTACAAGATATAAGAGGCTACTGTAAGACAGTTATACGTGCTTCGACCGATTTAATCTTTCGATTTGAGGATATTAGCCCGCCTTAATACCAAGGAGGATTGATATCAAGCAGGTTGCAGATTGTAAAAAATAAACCAAATCATACTTCACAACATGACAAAATAATCTATATAGGATAGCTGGGATAAGGGAAAGAATAAAAAGATGGTAGCTAGACAGGCGGGCTTAGAAAAGGCCCTAAGCAAAGTTCCTAAACTGGATTCAAAATTGAAATCCAATTCACTACAAATTTTTGTTTTTTTAGATTCTGCCTCAGTTTTCACGATGAAGTTAGATATTTGGTGCCCGATGATTGTAAATATGAGGCCGCGTTTGCTATGCAAGTAACTAATCTGCTCACGAGGGCGTTCTGTTCACAAAGGTTCGTAGATTCACTCTATAGTATAAGCTCTTGATTAAGATTACTCCCTGAAATGAAAAGAGGAAGAAGTTCCTGCCAATGAATGACTTCTCGAGATCGGTCTAACCGTTGCTCGTTGAAAATACTCGTTTGGGTTCTGATATCGTGTTTTTTTTTTCGAACTGACTACGCTATTGACCATGCAAGGTCTTAACAGCTTCACCGGACTACTAAGGCGAGTGCTTAAGGTTCTCAGCCGATTTTATTTTGACAACTAGCTCAAGGGTGCGCGGCACACCTCGGCTTTGGCTGTTGCCTGATACACGCAATTCGCGACCTATCTGAGCTAACCTAAGCTAAGATAACTATTCATACATATATGATTTGTTGAAACATATATGTGTACCAAGCATACATACCTCAGCAACTCCTATATATATTTCAGTTTGATAAGGGAAAAAATAAAACCCTTCCACTTGCATGTGTAAGCGTGTATGCGTGCACGTGTGTGGAGGTGATATGTGTAATGTTGTCGCAGTGATGTAAGATTTTGTGTCACTGTATCGCGCGAGCAGCGCACTCAAGGGCTCCACGCCGAGGGACCGGACCTAGGCTTGAGCCGTTGCCGAGGGGGGCCTAATCTGGTGGGTTCTGATATCGTGCATTTGCACGATTGCTTGGTTAAGTTAAAGGAGAAGCTTTTTGTTTGAATATTTTTTTTTACAAATACATTTATGTGAATTGTATTTATATTATCGATGTCACGATAATATACAACACAATGTATGGGAAAACTTTGTTCCGATTTCTGGTATTTCTACCTTAGTTAAATACACATGCATGCTTTTTAGCGTACATTACAATCCTTTTCTTCATTATACGGAGGGAAGAGAACAAATAAATGGTTTTGTGGTAAACCAACAAAACTGAACTTATAGAACTTATACGTTATAGAAGATTATTTACGCTGTAGTTTGATCCTTTATACGATTCTTCATTATACGGAGGGAAGAGAACAAATAAATGGTTTTGTGGTAAACCAACAAAACTGAACTTATTTCTACGTTATAGAAGATTGTTTACGCTGTAGTTTGATCCTTTATACGTTACTGAATCGATTGGCGTCAAATTATTTTTTGTTTAAATTGTTCAGTTTCATGACGATTGTACATTTTTTTTCGCAATAACTATTCTATCTGGTCTAAAATATCTAAAAAATCAAGGACAATCGTGTAAGAACATTTTCCTGTATTTAAGAACTAACCCCATAATATGCGTTACTGGGCGGGATCTACCTAATACAGATGATGGTAACGTGTATATTTTCTTTGCCTGAAAAGAGATCTTATGGCATTCTTAAATCCTTAAACCTTGCAACTAAATTTAAAACATTCTGATTAAAAGTTATATGCTATCCCTATGGTCAATCCGTGGTTTGTTAACACTTTCCGTGCCACGTGGTACACGTTAAACTTGATCTTTAGTCCACGTGTAACACCGGCGGTACACGTTAAACTCGATCTTTAGCCCACGTGTAACACCGGCGGTACACGTTATACTCGATCTTTAGCCCACGTGTAACACCGGCGTTACACGTTATACTCGATCTTTAGCCCACGTGTAACACCGGCGGTACACGTTATACTCGATCTTTAGCCCACGTGTAACACCGGCGTTACACGTTATACTCGATATTTAGCCCACGTGTAACACCGGCGTTACACGTTATACTCGATCTTTAGCCCGTGTACCACCGGTGGTACACGATTTGATAACCATTGAAAACGAAAGAATTCCTTATGTCATGTTATGTACGATGTTGTAAAGTTTTTCAAAAGTTTCTTTGGAGTAAAATTTGCTATCTCTATTATTTAAAGTACTTTCCCCTCGAGGTGGCATTAAAAAATTCCATTCTGTATATATCATGCATATAATAATGATTTGTGTGTTTGTCCCTAAAGTTCCCAATTGTTTCACAGGGTGGGTATAAACGATCTTCCACTTTCGGTGGCGTTCTTCACGTCGGTAGAAGTAGATCAAGTTTTAAGGAAAGAGTCAAGCTTAAACTGCGTCACGCCCTCTAATCCTCATGGACTCGATAAAGGATACGGTATACCAAACGGAGAATCATTAAATATCTATGATGTTATAGAGAAATGTAAAAAAAAATAATTTTGTATTGGTCGTTTTTTTATACATTATAGTGAATAATAACTCGAAATTACTTATCATACGACTCGAGAAGCATATAATAATAGGAAGTAAAGGTTAGGAAAGAAGGGGCTTGGTAAGTTCTCTAAGCACTCTACCAGACAACCTATATTACTCGCCAAGCTTTTTTGACCGCTGATTATACTTGGAACACAAATTCACGTAAAAAATTAGTTGTCTGTAAAATCAGCTTACGGGCGATAATTTTAAGTGATATAAGAAAAAATTGCATACTCTTGAATTGAATTATTCTGTATATAGATAGATGTTATACAAGCCGAACGCTTAGGCCGATCGCGCCTCTCTATCGCTTGTTCCGCGCTCTCGCTTGCACCGAGCGCTCAGGCGGAACGTGACAATGAGTCATGCGCATACATTGCGTGCAGCGGTACGGAATCGATATACAAGACGTTATCACGTCAAAACTATAGTATACAGTATAAGAAATTAAAATGTTATGAAATACATCCTTTACAAACACTTCATTTTATTCGCAATAAAACATACTTGATACAAATGCAATTTTTAATGGTATACTTAATTAATTTTCTCTAAACAAATTCAATGTCGTGTCTGTTATCATTTGAAATAACATGTTCGTATAAATCCCGTACTAATTGAGCAGGCTCCAATTTAGACCATCCGTCAGATTTTGTTATTAGTTTCTCATGGCCATTTATTATAAAATCCATCGTCTTTTCCTTAAGATAGTTTGCCGAATGCACATCAGCCAATCGTAGAATTTCTGTTGCATTTTCGAAGGTTAATTTTCTATGCAACGACTCTTCGCAGAGGCGTTTCATTTGTTTAATCTGATAGAAATCTGCTGCAGTTAATAATATTTCTGGAATTTCATCGATTTTAGGAACTCTATCGCTGTAAATAAATACTAAGACTTCTTTAAGTACCTCGGCATTGAGCGGAGACTCGACAACGTTATTATTACATTCCTTTGTGTTATGGGCAAAATGTGCTTTTAAGACATCGCTCCGACTTGCTATTACAGCTTTATGAACTTTATACTCTACACCGTCAACTGATTTAATAATAACATCGGAAAAACTTCCAGCATTCAGTAAGTCTTCCAAGTCATTACTTAGTGTTGCTTCAGGCACACGAGGACTTCCAGCCATAATATTTATGGCAGTCACCAATTTATATGTCAAATTTAGACATCCAGGATAATCCAAATACTCAGCAGTAGCATTCATTATTTGATGTTTTGTTATTGTGACCACATGCATCCATTTGTTTGCTTCTACAGTTCGGTAATCCTTTTCCACTATGAGACGTGCATCGTTATTACGTCTGTCACAATATAAAAACGATTTTAAGAAAACCGTTCTACGAGATAAATAATATAATTCCATCACATCATTTGATGTCCCTAAAAATTTCATTTTTAATTGAAAAATATGTTCAGGTGAGTCACCTGTCGGATCATTATTTATTTTAGTACGAAATTCTTGTACTTTGTTATCATTTAGAAACTCTTGAAAATTTGGTATTTTCCAAATAATACGATAAACTTTCGCTTGTCCTACAGTACGTATATCGTCATATTTGATTTCATGTTTACTGGTAGTGGACATTTTCTGATTTCTAAAAGGTTTGGAAAGTAACAGTAATATAAGAATAAATTATGTTACCAATTTACATACAAATTATTACCTTAATATCTCAGTTTTCGAAGTTATATCGTCACAATTATTGTACTTATTGAAAATTATTTACGCTTAACCTTATTTTTAATTCAAATAATACATAAATATTAACAGCTTATAATAGATAAAATTAAAATATATACATTCCAAAATGTATGTACTCTTTTACATAGGTACGCGTTCGAAACAAAAAATAATACATTTTTTAAAATATGCATATATAAAGGAGGTTTTATGCAATCCTTTTTTTAAATAAAGAAGAAAACTTTTGCTGTTAGTCACATTACGCGCAAGGAAGCCTTGAGATTTGGTACTGCTAAAGTCCATATGGACAAAGACAAAATATATGTCTAAATACAAGATTAAACTACTTGACCGTTATTAGAAGCTTTATATTGAGAGTGCGTATCTGTTTCCGTTCACTTCTCTTTCTATCTTATATAGCTATCCCTTTCGCACCTCCCTACTGTTCACCAGGGGGCGGGGCCTAAGTCGTGGACGTGAGCCCCGGCATATTTGTTCGTCATTGGCGTGAAGTTTTTCGTTCGAACAACTTGTGCTCTCAAAAATGCCTCGCAGGCATTTTGGTTTAAATATTGTAATTTTAAAGTGTAAGTGAAAAAGTGTATTGTACTAGAAACACGTAAGTTGCACAAGTATAATTTATTTGAAAATAGAAAGTGCTTTGAATAGCCTTTTATTTACAATTACGTATTGTTCTAACTCCAAACAGGAGAATTTAATATTTTAATGGTTTTACCATTCGTTTTTAGATTTTAATTACATTTTCTCTTTAAAATCTTTTACTTGATTTAGTTTGCAAGTATTTTGAGAAATTATTAGTATTCTTTTCTACCTTAAAATATTTTCGACGTTTTTAGTTAAAGTTACGTAAATGTTCAAACTCCAAACACGAGAATTTAATATTTAATGGTTTTACCATTCGATTTTAGATTTGATTTTTTCTTTTTAAATTGTACTTGCTTAGTTCGCAAGTTTTTTGAAAAGTAATTAGTATTACTCATTACTACCTTAAAATGTTCATTTCATTTCTTGCATTCTACTGATATATATTTTATAGATACTGATATATTTTTGATAGAAATTAAGCTTAAACATCCACAGGTCGTTTATTATTATTATTATTGCAAAGAATAGACATTCAATAATAAAAATAAAAGTAGTCGATTGTAATATATATTTCGGCGCCTACCCACATCACAGAGCGAGTCATTCAGTCGCGCCACACTCCCTACTACACTTGTATAAAAGAAGCGGCGCGACCGCCGATAAGGCGGCCTTGGCTCTGGCGTGGCGTGGGACACTTGTTGTACACTGCTAGACGCTTATCCTAGACTCTGGATAATTAATTTGTGCAAACGAATTAGTTATTATTTGTAACTGAAATAATTAATGTTGCCTACTGTTTTAAATAGTAGGAATTAATAGCGACCCTCGCGGGGTATGCTCTTCATAGTAACTATTGTATCAAGCCAGAGTCACAGATAAGGAAAGGCGGGTAAGTTAAATCATTTGAAAATGTGAAACGTCCATTAACGACGTACAGCAACCCTCGCAGGGTATGCTCTTCATAATATCTACTGTGCCAAGCAACAATCACAGATATGATAAGGCAGGTAGTTCTCATTTGAAATTGTGAAACTTCCATTAACGACATATAGCTACCCTCGCAGGGTGTGCTCTTCATAATAAATACTGTGCAAAGTCACAATCACATAAGGTAGGTAAGTTAAATCATTTGAAAATGTGAAACGTTTATTAACGACATACAGCAACTCTCGCAGGGTATGCTTTTCATGACAGTCGCATGTAAATTGTGACTACCATTTTATGATATGGATCATTCACTAACTTTGTATATCTCCTAGGGTTCAAGGGAGTAAGATATTTTAGTGAAACATTCATTAACCTATCGCAGGGTACGCCTTCATTATAGACGCAACAAAGTGTTGGTCTCTTAATGCATCTCTCTGGTGTTGAAATATTCATTGACAATGTATAATTACCCTCGCGGGGGAGGCTGTTGATGACAATCGCAAGCGCATGACTTATGTAGAATATTCATTAACGATGCATAATTATCCTCAATAATTCTCCTATGATATGGGGTCCTTCAAGCGCAACGTGAAGAGATACTTACGCAGGCCGGCATGACAGCGGCGACCGGCGATGGATACTATGTCTCTCGGTGGTAGCCATTGTTTTTGGATTGTACTGTGCTTACCATCAGGCACAGTAGTCATTTTGCCGAGCTACAATAAAAATGAATTACATAGCTTCGGTGTATTTCCTATATGAGAGGCACATGCAAAGTTTTGGCCACTTAGGCTACATTTGTGATAGTGTGAAACATTTATTGATAGTTCTAGCCACTAAACTTGGTACACTCGTGAGTAACTAAGACCATGGCAATGAGAATTAACGATAGCAATGAGAAAGAATTATTAACGATATGTATAAATATATCGTTATATTTATTATCATCTAATAAACCCTCGCGGAGTGTGCCCATCATGATGGACACGATCTTATGCTAATGCGTAACATTCACTGTTGATGTATATCAATACATCAACTTCTCGTGGGCTATACCCCTTATAATAATAATAATAACCTGCAACTTTTAAGCACTATATTCCCATGTATTTTCTTCTGGGAGGGAATATGAGACATTGACTAGGAAGCCTCGCGGGTTAAGCTCTTCATGACTGTCTCATTTAAGTTCAAGCTACAATACCGAGAGTATCAGTAATTACTGTTATGTGATATTATTTAAATGAATATATGTGCCAGGAAAAACATGCACAAACTTGTACTGGTGCATTTCGCCACCTCACAGGGAATGTTTACTATTGGTGGCAAAGGAACATGCGAATCTGATTACCACCGGCATGGACACTTGCGACACGAGGGAAGAGCAGAAGCGTTGCCGCTGTTTAAGAAAGAAGTAGGCTCGTTCCTTGATAATTTGCATATTGTGTTGTTCCGGAAACGCCACCGCTGGGAGTATATTCCAGAATACTATGTTCTCGGAGAATATTTGGCGGCTCTGTTAAACTAGATGTTCTACAAACCAATAAAGCTGCTTGGCTTACCTCGCAGGAAAGTATCAACCGAAAGATATTATACTGAAGCCTTGTACAGACCGCATGGCTCACCTAGCGGGAGAAATTTTTTTTTCACATAACGTTTTTGGTTAGAGTATTGATATATATATAATAACATGATGATATATTCATATAATAACAGGGTTGTCCTCGTCTCAACAATAAATAATTGCAGAATAAAGCAATACATCGACCCCAGAAACTCCTGTCAAAATTGGTCCAGCCTTTTCGGAGATTACCCGGAACAAACAGACAGACAGACAGACAGACAACCGACAAAAATTTTAAACATTGCATTTTTGTTATCAGTAGCGTGTATACTTTCGTACCCAAGTCGTAAAAAAAAATTATTTTGATATAACATACAGACACTTCATTTTTATTATATGTATAGATAAATTTGGAACTACACGTACAATTTCATTGGAATTATTCCAGTATTTTAACAACGGTGAAAGGATAAAAGTGCAGACAAGTATTCTTTCACAATAACAATATTTTTCAGGTGTGGATATCAAGGTATACAGTACTAAAATACACGGTTTTCATACTTTTTGGCTTCTCTGAATATATAAGTACGAACTCGTGCATAATAATATAGTCAAGAGCTTAATATATGACAATGTTAAAATATTTTTATATGAATCTAAAATTATTGGCATTTATTTATCCTTAAGACGTCTTCGTATCACTATATGTTATGCTCGCGATAAGCTCAACAACTACTGAACGGATCTCCATGCGGTTTTCACCAGTAGATAAAGTGATTCATGAGGAACGTTTAGGTATATAATTTGTCAAGATTTTATATAAATTGATTGAAATATAACAATAATTGTTGGAAGTATTGGATAATGTCAGGCCGCCTGGGAACTTCCTCGAAAACGTTGCCTTTTCCCCCTTTGAGATATAAGAAAACAATTATGATAATAAACAACACAGACGAAGTCGTGGGTATCAGCTAGTGCTATATAATTTGTATATCAAATAAACACACGTGATACGAGCGAGAGGATACCTAATATCAAATCAGTTACAAACTTGAAGATCTGTAAAATTCTTTTGTTATGGGGCATATAGAAAAATGTATTTATATATCTCATACATTTAATTTGATATAACGGGCTTCTTGCCGCACTACGATATAATATATGATGAAAAAACAATGTATATCTATACATTGTTATTATCATTCAGTACGCTCGTGTCGTATTCCTGATAGGGTCAATCAAGATTCAGTATCAACAACTGAGAGTTCATAAAATGGCAAAGGTTGACATTATCATAAAAATAATAGTTTTTATTCTACTAAACTAATTTTATTTCTAAACTTTGCATAGTAATCGTTATCTACGTATACGTTTTAATAACTAAATAAAATGTGTTATTTCTACAGATACTGATGTATTAAAGAATTCATAATATAGCGGTCGCCTAGTGGTCGTTTTTTTTTTCGAACTGATTACGCTATTTACCAAGCTAGGTCTTAACAGCTTCACCGGACTACGCCTAGTGGTCGAAATTCGACCATAATTCATTATTACATTCAATAAAACCAAAAGTAATAATTATTGAAGTGAAACTTCTAATGCGACTTCCAACAAGGTTGCGTTAAACGTTTAACGCTCCCGGGGGAATCAAAAGAGACAGCGCGAGAAAAATAATCAAACATTTCGTATCTTACTTAGTTATCATAATCCCATTGTAAATGTTATAGATTTGGATATTTCTCCACTCGAAAATGATGATAATTAAAAGATGCGATCAATTGTGAACTGTAAGCAATGTTAATAAAGTTTTCCTTAAATTAATAAAGTTTGTCTTAAAAAAACAATATGATTTCATTAAATTTCTACCCCTTCCTATTTTCATTTCCACATTACGAAGTTTCACTTCTTCCGCGCGGAGGGATTCCACGCACTATTTTTATTTCAGTGGAAGATAAATTATTTACCAATTAATTAATAATGTATATTATGAATTTACATATTACATATTAAGTATATTATTATAAAATTAACCTACAATTTGTTTATTTCAAAGGGCATCTAAGGAAGGGAACGTGAGTCATGTTAACAATATTGAATGTAGGATGAAAAAAGGTAATTGGAACGTAAGAGTAAAATGAAGGATGGCGAAATGTCATTTTCATTTATATGCCTGTATACGTTGTGTCTCTTTCAAGCAGTAGTAGTGTGTGTAATGTTTATATTAATTAAATTAACATATTTCTAATACATTTTATATTTTTAAAATAGTTTCATGCAAATTTCACGAACATCCGTTCACGCAATTCGCTTAGAAAGGAGTACAAAGTTTTGCCTTCACGTGTTAATATATAGATAGTAATATACTATACTAGGGCTCCTCCAGTGGTCGAAACATAACCTATTTGTTTCATAATTCGATTGTAAAATAATATCAATAGAGACTTTATAAGTCTTATAAAGCCTTCACTTCGTCTGTGGTAAGGAAAATAAAATTGTTTCTAAATTTTTTAATCGATAATACAAAAGTACGTCCATAGCATCGAAACATTTTATAGAAGATCTGTTGACAAACACAGGAGTAAAGCGTATTGAACTACTTGCCTTCCTCTATTTATATATAAACTTGCAATCTCCTCAACTTTACGTACGTTTTGTATCGCTAATTATTTTGTACTTTTTATTTTTCATCTATATTAGCAATTTAATTTAATTCAATTAATTAATTTATATCATAGAAAGTTTGAAAATAGTACCAGTGACAGATAAGTTGAGGAGTAATAGGTTAGTATGGTGTGGGCATGTCATGAGGAGAGATGAAAACCATGCAAATAGAAAAGTGTTGAGTATGATTGTGGATGGATATACGAGTAGAGGCAGACCGAAAAAAAAGGTATGGCTGGACTGCGTGAAAAATGATATTTGCGTAAATGGTGTGAATACTGGTATAGATATAGATAGAAGTGTCTGTACGTAATAACAAAATATTTTTTTAATGATTGGGTATGAAAGTATACACGCTTCTGATAACAAAATGCATTTTATTTTGGCGGTCTGTCTGTTTGCTCCGGGTAATCTCCGAAACGACTGAATCTAGTTTGACGGGAATTTCACTAGCAGATAGTTGAAATTACAGCGGGATACTTAGACTACTCTAAATTAGACTAGCTGTTAACCGCGGCTTCATCGGCAATGCTATCTCCAAAACGTTTGGACCTATTTTCACGGGACTTTCACCGACAGATAGCGGATATCATAACAAGTAGTTTAGTCTATTTTAATTTAGACTAGCTCTTAACCGTGGCTTCGCCCGCAGTACTATCTTCAAAACGGTTGGACTGATCTTCACGAAACTTTCACTGGCAGATAGCTGACCTTATAAAAAGAAATTCAAGTAATTTTTGTTTGTACTAGCTGTTAACCGTAGCTTTTCCCACAGTGCTATCTCCAAAATGGTTTGACTGATTTTCACGAGACTTACTGGCAGATAGCTGATATTATAAAAAGTAATTTAGTATATTTTAATTTAAACTAGCGGTTAACCGTGGCTTCGCCCGCAGTGCTATCCCCAAAACGGTTGGACCAATTTTGACGGGACTTTCAACGGCAGATAACGGACATTATAAAAAGTAATTTAGACTAGCTGTTGACCTTACTTTCGCCCGCAGTGCTATCTCCAAATCGGCTTGACTGTTTTTCACGGGACTTTCACTGGCAGATAGCAGATCTTATAATATAAAAGTAAGACTTCGTCATCATGAAATTTGGCAAAAAAACGTTGTTCACTGTAAACATGTGCGTAAGACGTGCATTGTACTCGACTCCAAGAATAAATATAATTGAAATTCATATATCTGTATCTATGTATGTAATTTGAATTGTCTTTTTGGTCATTTTGGCGGCGATTTTGTTTTATTTACCGCACCTTAGTCTACATTATTCAGTAATGGTAACATGTAAGAATATTGTATCAAGTTCAATAAGCTCTTAAATTGTCAAATATTAAAAACTGCTTAGATATAAAGTTTTATATCTTGATTTATATTTATGCAAGATTTCAAGACGTCAAGCCGAGGTGTGCCGTGCACCCTTGAGCTAGTTGTCAAAATAAAATCGGCTGAGTGCCTTAAGCGCTCGCCTTAGTAGTCCGGTGAAGCTGTTAAGACCTTGCTTGGTCAATAGCGTAGACAGTTCGAAAAAAAAAAATTTAATACAATTTTTAAAAATGCGTGTGGAGCTGCGGGTACTGCTACCATTTTTAATATTATTGCATAGTTTCGTATTTTTTATACTCGCATTTCACGAATTACTTAAAATAAAAAATTCTAATTATTTTAGAGATTTTGGAAACAGGCCCTGGATTCGCATGAGCTCTTTACGCCACGTAAATATATAATTATTCATAAGTATATATGTCAATGATATACATCAAATTTTTGGCGCTTTGATTTTTACAGCTAATCAAGGTCATAGAAGCTACATCAAAATCTTAACAAAAAATTATTTTTTGTTTCAATTTAGCAAAAGTGTTTAATCGGGTAAGGATTAGCACAACGGTACTCAAAATATCTAATTACATTTGTATACGAGATAAAAATGATTACTGGCAGTTGTCCTTAGAAGAAAAACATATAGTTTTATGTGTAAGTATTTCAAAGGTACGGTAAAAAATTTACCGACTCTTAACATAATTAACACATTATACAGTAAAGGTTGCGTATGTAACATGTTAATATATCATTTGAATATAAGACGAGCCTATGGAGAGAGCTTTTAACCGCTTCAGTTTACTTTCTAGGGGATTTTTGCAAGACAACATCAGACTGTTAGCTTTTTCATGAAACACATGCATCTGGTAGACAAGATAGTTAAAATGATAGAGTCAATAATACGAAGTTACTATCAACCACTTAAATAACCTGCCTTTAAATAAAAATAAAATAAATCCTATTTATTCCTCTTCTCTTTTCGTGTCACTTGTTGAAATCAACTAGACCACCAGGTTAGTATTTATTTGACGCGAATAGTTCAATAAGCAGTAGGTAGGTATATAAAGTGGAAAAATTTATAGCCCGTTTTAGTAAATGCACATGGTCTGGGCACAATCGCACAAGTGCTATTCGCTGTCTGCGTAACCCTATTCGTTTGGGTTGTTTTCACAACAACTCATCTACTCTAATCTAAGCACGAAGAAAAGTACTGAAAATGCCAAGCTGGTTCAACACTCCAAATGAGTTCTTCTAAAAGTAAAATATAATTAGCTAAAAAAGGTAGCATATTTGTATAGTTCGGCGCTTTTCTTGGGTGATCCTGTGCAATAAATGTTATTTTTATAAAGTTTTTTTTACTTTTAAGGCGGTATCTTCCTGAGTGACGACTACAAAAAGGATATCTTTCATCAGTCGCCTTTACTATATTACTTATTATACTCTTTGAGTCGCCTGCTTTTGTTTGTCGGTTGCAATTTCATCGCTCCTACGTGTGCTATATATCGCGCGTATGTGGTGGGATTCCAGCCAGTGGAAAGAATTTATTAAATAACATAGATTTAAGCAACCGCTTATTAATAGATTTGTGTTGTTCAGAGAAGAATTCTCCCTTTTTGGAGTGATCTGAACGGTATCGCTCAGGTAACACACAGAGTATACATATTCAATAGAGTAAATTCCGCCGTTCGTAGTACCATTGCAAAGAGTTCTCCGGTTCTTAACTTTAAGTGACATAGTAGTGGACGGCTGTTTTAATTCCATTGTGACACCGTAACGAACTCACGTAAAAATCAGAAACAATTTACATTTTTTTATTTTGTCTTTGGACTCTGTGGAAAATTCCACCAATGTCAAGTACAATAAAAACAATTCCAACGATAATACAACAACAAAAGATTTGAAGTTGATTTTAACCACCACCATTTATGTCTAACATAGAACCAAAGAAATGCAGTTCCCATGAGAAAGCTAACCTATTTTCATAACTATAGAGTAATCTATACATAAAATAAGAATGTAAATCTAACGTGCCTGTACTTTTTAGATTTTTTATTAAAACAAATCGATGCCCGCGTCTAACAAAACAATAATAAAATATTATATGTCATAGTGGGAGCATATACAGCAGTCAGAGCATTCAGCAGTCGAAATTAACACATAAATAGTAACGCATATTTTTATTTCTTATGCTCCCGCTATGACATACATTTCAAGAATTTTTAGAAATGTGTTTTATAATGTACCATTGACGCATACTTTTGACAGTGAAATATCACTTTTTGTGTTTAGTCGGATTATATCCGCCATTTTTTTGATATATCTGCGGAGAAGACAAGGTAAATCGAATAAAGAGCTGTAACCCTCATTTTCAACTATACACGCTAGATTTCTTAGCTTCTGTAGAAGAGGATTTTGGGAATTTTGGAAGAATTTAAGGAGGAACTTGTCCGACAGAAATTGCCTGCGTAGATAATAAAGAGGGAGATCCACGCACTCGACTTGTAGAGCATTAATGGACCAGGATTTCATGGCCCCTAGAATAATGCGAAAGAATTTTGATTGGATTTTCAAGTTTCTCTGTGGCTCCTTTATTACTAGGGTCCAAGAGAAATGCTCCGTTGTCTAGATGGTTGCGGATGATAGCGTCGTAAAGCATTTTTGTTGGAAAAAGGATGAGCTCCCACCAAGCTCCAGATAACGATCGCAGGATATTGATGTTCTTCTTACATTTACCAGAGACATAATCCCCATGCGAAGACCCAGACATTTTAGCATCTAGCCAAATGCCTAGAAATTTAATTTTAGTTGCCTGGGGAATAACTTCTTCACCCACTCTCATATTAACTAAAGGGATATTTCTGCGCTTGGAGAACACGACCACTGCATATTGTGGTTTCCGAACAACAAAGCAGCAACTGTCAAAATAGTCAAAATTATCACAAATCAAAATAAATATATAGGTAGGTACCTCTAGGTATTATTGTTGACATAGAAAGTTGAATATATATAATATTTATATAGAAAACTCCGTAACATTGTACTCCGTATTTGTTATTTACATTTATATCCGTGTGTAGAATAAGTGTCAGTAGCTAGAAATGTCTAAAGTAACAAAAAGGAAACATGTTATGAATGAAGCTTTGTGGGACGACTATGAACTCCCTAAAGAAAACCAGACCGTTGTTAAAGTTTTAAAAAGTAAAGGAAATAATCTACATGAGGTGATTATACATTACATATTTATGTATTAGCAATAATCCTAATCATTTAGAACGTATTTTTAGGTTATGTTGTACACATTGTTTTATCTTCGTAGAACGGGGTTAAATTGTCTTTTCATGATAAAATCTAAATACTTCTCAATATTAATCTACATATAAATAAAATTAATAATAAAATAAAATTTTATGAAACTATTAAGAGAGGACTTCTCATAAATATTATTTATACTACAAATAAAATAATTACTGTTTTCTAGAGGCACTAATCAGTAATGATAAAACGTGATAGAGGAAGTTAATTAGTAAAGGTTATGGTGATTCAAATTAATAACAAAATAAATTAACCTCAAAATTAACCCTGGTTAAACATGCAGTTCCCATGAGAAAGCTAACCTATTTTCATAACTATAGAGTAATCTATACATAAAATAAGAATGTAAATCTAACGTGCCTGTACTTTTTAGATTTTTTATTAAAACAAATCGATGCCCGCGTCTAACAAAACAATTATAAAATATTATATGTCATAGTGGGAGCATATACAGCAGTCAGAGCATTTAGCAGTCGAAATTAACACATAAATAGTAACGCATATTTTTATTTTTTATGCCCCCACTATGACATACAATTCAAGGATTTTTTAGAAATGTGTGTTTGTATGAACATGCATCACAGTTAGTCAATAGACTATGCTCATGATAAAAGCTCTTCAAGAAAATCATAAAGCATATCTTCAAGTACCATTTACTTTTTGTTTCATTTAAATCCTTTTGGTCTTTCAAAAGTTATTATACTTTTAATGATTATATGATTTAAGTATGAGAGATGACTTTATTAATCACTGTTTTTGAAGTTATACTTCTTTTGGCAAGATAGGGAAAAATTATGAGAGTAAATTTTTACGATGCATGAGTGTGTGCATCACAAAATACTGACACCCTGGAGTTATTACGATGCAGATGTGCGAACACACCATCATGAAATACCAACACCCTGGAGTTATTACACTGTGCGCTCACACCATCAACCCTGAAGTTAACTATAGTCAACTTTTTGTATTGTTAGTGTTGTTTTTTCTACAAACATAGAATAAGATGAAATATAAAATGTTTGAAAAGATTTTTATCTTGTTACACCAAAGAAGTATAACTTCAAACACGTGTACATAAGTACACACACACTTTTTTACATAATGTCACACAGACGAAATCGCGGGCACATCTAGTTCATATATATAATGTTTCTTTTGTTTTTTCAGGTTGTTACACCTGGTGGTGAAGAATATTTAGTCTCTATGCCAGCAAAGTTCAGAAAAAATATATGGGTAAAACGCGGTGACTACATTCTTGTAGAGCCTATTCTAGAAGGTGATAAAGTGAAAGCAGAAATAGTTAAAATCATGAATAAAGACTCTATAAAATATTATAAAGAGAGCAATGTATGGCCGAAAGAGTTTGACGATGGTCGTTCAGAAACAAAAAATGAAAGTGATTTATTTATTAATACAAATCGGAAGAATGTGGTAACATATTTTAGTGAAAGTGATACCAGTAGCGATGACAGTGAGAGTGATAGTGAAAATAGTTAATAAAAACTGCAAATAATATTTATGTTTCAGTTCAGTTTCACCCATCTGAAATGATGTGTTTACTTCTAAATCCAAATGTTAATGGATATATAAATTAATTATTTATCTATTTGTTAATAGATAACATAATTGCTAATACATAACATCATAGACATCTATATAACATAATGTCAAAACTTTTGGATTTTTGATCTCCATAAATTTTCACTCACTAAACTTAATTTATTGGTCTGTAGCAATTGTCTGATAGATTTTTAAACATTGTACTAAATTAGCATATGCTATTTCACTAAACAGTCAGTTCCAAGTTAGTACCACTCTATTGAGGAAATTGTGTGTAATGAAAGTGTTCAACATGTAGTCCGGTGAAGCTGTTAAGACCTTGCTTGGTCAATAGCGTAGTCAGTTCGAAAAAAAGAATGTGTTCAACCTATTTCAGTCTGATTTCCTCTTGTAGATCTTATTGTCTCTTACCATATACATTTCACGTAAGTACACATACATTCTATCCTAGTAAATTGGATCTACCTGGAGAGAAGCAAGGAAAGCAAGAAGGAACACACCTGCTGTTTAACAAAACTGCACATTCCGACATACTAAGTTGGTATATTAAGAATCAATAAAAAAAGTGCTGTGCTTCTGTTTTTAAATCACACTTAATCAAAAAATGAGTATAACATCATTACAGTGCCATTTTTTTTTAACTTTTTTTCAATTTGTGTTTTAGTTGCTTCATCTCTTTCACAGTAGACTACCTCTTATAGCTGCATTCTTCATTGTATCTCTTTATAGCTGATGTATATCCACCAACAAAACGACTGGTAGGGATCTATATCCATTTGGATATAGACAAATGCATGACTCTGTTTTGGATTGTCATGTTTTGTAATCAATGTATAACGAACTGTTAACAAATTTATGGGCTGACATGACTAATAACCGGTGATAAATTGTAGATATTTCTGTGGTAATTGTTGTTTTTAAAATGCACTGTTCTTAGTAGCAAGTACAGTATAACTACTGTACTACTATTAAGAAATATAATAAATTATTATTGTCAAATAATGTGGTCAATAAGGTGCTGAATAATAAAAAAAGTTAACAAAAAAAGGCCTAGTTTTATTCTCCTACCATATTAATAACACCAGGCATTTATTGGAAAATATATCAAATAGTATGTATACAATTAAATTCTAGCTATGCCTGTGTTTATTTTCATTTACTTTAATATTGAAGTTATAAAAAATATATATTTTATAATCTTAGTGTTCAATGTTTACCGATTTTCATGCTTCCAATACCTAGTTCAGAAGTTGACCCTCTACATCGCCATTTAGCGGAGAATGCTAGAAAAATGGGTAGTACACATATATGGTACATATATATATATATAGTGGTATACATATAACTGTATTAAGTTCCATCTCCTGGAATGAAACCCTCAGACATTTTTTGCTAAGGGGATAATATCACATCGCATCCACTAGTACATGTACACACTAACTTCTATACATGCACACACAACACACCAACTCATATATATGCACACAACACATCAACTCATATACATGCACACACACACTGTAGGTAAATGGTTCTGTAAAAGACCATTATTTTTTCTTTAGTTAGTTAACCTTAGCCAAAATTGTCAGACTCCAAAAACAAGTGCATGTTCATGCATCACACCATAGTTTAGCTTTATATCCACAACATTGGCATGCAAGGCAACAAGTCCAAGTTCGAGTGTCCTAAGCGCTCACCTTTCGCCCGGTGAAGATGTGTAGGTCACCACCGGGTATTTAATTCGAAAAAAAAAACCCTCAGCTGTATGGTAATGGCAACATCAGGGAGCGATGAAGTATGCTGCGCCGGCCGCAACACGTACAGAATGCTCAATATGGCTGCACCAACCCACTTCATAACGACGCGACCAAGTACCTACCACACCTTCATGAAAAAAATCGTTTAACTTTCAGGGTAATCAGTCAAAAGTTTATCAAACTCATTATGTAAATACCCCATATCCTATTTGTTGGGTATAATTATATTTCTTTATGAATTTTATGGAAGTCACAATGCTTTAGTGGTGATGTATTCATCACCATGTCCATTAACAAAAGGTCCAATCCTACAGTGAGACTGGGCTTTTGGTGAAGGAAATATTGTGATCAAATTATAGTAGTTATATTGAAAAGCCTATCTATGTAATTACTGCCTTCAATTTGAAAATGTCACCTAGAACTACTGTATTTTTGTTATGGGGGCTGCACTTGAAAAAGTACAATGCTTCAAAACAAATTTTTGGCCACAATAGTTTTTCATTTTTATTAATTCATCTTCAGAATACATTAAATTGTAACATTCGAAATTATTTGGTTTGTGAACGAACAATTTATTATTTTACAATAACACATTGCAAAAATCCATTATACAATTAACTATATGCAAGGTCGAAAATTTAGTAGCCTATTTTCCTCAGTATGTGAAACAATTGTTGAAGAACTTCTTTACGCAAGCTTGATTTGGGGAATAAGTTGATGAATGCGTGACGAGAGTCGAACTTTACGAAACGTGTGACGGGCGAGGCGAACGGAAGTTGAGAGGAAGATATAAGTTAGTGAAGACAGAAAGATAGAGTGCTATATTTCGTATTATCAATGAAAACGCATAATAAATTTAAATGTTTGTTAATATATGGATATATAATATAAACATATATATATACATACATATAGAAGGAGTTATAAAGTTTCACTTCAGTCATGTGGTCTAAAGCACACTTACTTTTAGTTTAGTAAGTATTGATGATCTTTTTGCTAAAAAAATTTGGAAATTGTTTTTCCACACCATCAACCAAGTTGTTATCTATAAGTTTGTATATGCCATACATCACACTTCTTATGTCTACAATATTTGTAAAATATTAAGTATTTTATTTATCATAGTAAAAAACCATTTATTAAAAAAAGCCTATAAAGAAAAACCTTTGCACCCTTTATTATAGCTACATTTCAACGACTACACCAAATAATAGGTCCGATCGAACCGTCGACTTGAGCGGTTGTCCGTTTTGCTGCGCGCGCTAAGTTCGATTTTAATACTCGTGATTTAGTGACGTCAGTTATTGTTTGTTTCGATCCGGCACACCTGCGCTTCACAGGTGCGCTGCACCTGCGTTCTTTTTCTTGGAACTGAGTGAGACCTTTCCTTGTATTTATTTATTGCTTTATCTATTTCTTGGTATATTTATTTATTTACTCTTTTGTTTATCTATTTATTTACGTATTTTAATTGCAAGATTTGCCAGACCGTTGCAGCAAGACCAAGACTGAGGGCGCAAGACCAAGACCAGGTGTAATGACGCAAGACCAAGACCAAGCCAAGTCTCGTCTTGGTGTTCCATTTGGGCAACATTAGTGTAGATGTACACGGGTTTATTTTTTCAATAGCAGATATCGAATTCTTAGTTATATAGCAAGTAGGACGCAAGGACTTTCTTGCGAAGTTTTGTGCCTTACTAACCCTGAAAATAATAAGTAAACGTATATGAATATAAACGCAAGTGTTCCTTTAATATTCCTTTTTAAGTTTAACAATTGCAATGTTATTTGGTTTTCTTTCAAGGTGTTATAGTTATAACTAGTCTACATTTCTTAAAAATATAAGAATATACAATAAAAATTTCAGAACTCTTAAGATTCACTGTATAATTTAATGTTAGGTAACCATTAATATTCCAACGCTACCACACATTTTTGGACATCTATTACACAGAAAATACTGCTAACATTGAAAAAGCGGAACATTTATCGGCTTTAATTCGGCATTTTGCGGTAAATCTGCTGCGTTTTGTGATTTCCATTTAGTATAACTTTCGACTCGATGAAGCTATGACGTTTGTTCAAGTTTCAATCGTCAGCTCTTTTCAAAGTCTATCGATTATATCTAAAACATTAGTGTAATAACTGTGACTGTGTATATAGTAAGCTGTTAAAATAATAAAAAAATTCAAGAAATATATAATGTCGGCCTATACGCGTCGAAAAGCCAAGTTTCAATACAAAAATCGTATAGGGTTGCAAAGAGCATCTCAAAACCAATTGAATGGTACTAATAAAACACCATACAATCGAGTGAAGCAGTACCGGTAAAAAAGTGAACGCGGCCGAACGGATCAACAACGGTGCCAGTACATTTAATAGAAAATATCGCCCGTTACAAGACGTATTCACGTACAACAAACGGCAGTGACGACACAGCCACATCCCATTTTTTTTTCTTCACCCAGAAAAATATATTCTTTTCCCAAGAGAGAGAGAGAGAGGAGATATTAATGCGAGCTAAATAGACAGCAAAAGCCAATTTTTATAGATGGCAATTTTCGTTCTCACACAAAATGTAAACTTACCATTAATATTAATTTTTAAGTGAAAACATCTTTAGTAGTTTCACTTAAACTATTTAAAGAAATGCAATATTTATTTGCAGTGTTTTGTCTACTTTTGTATATGTTGTTCATTCTTTCTTCCACTATTTATTTATTCGTTTATTCATTTGTGTATTTATCTCTTTTCTTTTTATCTCTTCCCTCTCTCTTTCATTCTTCATTCCGTTTTCTTTACGCACATTATATAGTAAGCTTATGAATGCAGTAGGCTCGGGTCAGTGACACAGTGGTGACACACTGAACCGTATACTGTCAAAGTTTAGTCCAAATCAGCATGTTATCGGCCACATTTACTATCTGGCAAGCACTGCATCATTCCAATAATTACATTTTCTTTTTTTAAATGATTAACTTCAAACCCAATGTGTGCTACCCAGACTTTCAAAAAACTAAGAGTTATTGTGTTGTTTCGATCCGGCACACGTGTGTTTCACAGGTGCGCTGCACCTGCGTTCTTTTTCTTGGAACTGAGTGAGACCTTTCCTTGTATTTATTTATTGCTTTCTCTATTTCTTGGTATATTTATTTATTTACTCTTTTGTTTATCTATTTATTTACGTATTTCTTTAATTCTTCAGTGATTTATTTTTAAATTTATTTTCTTTTTATTGTTTGTTTATTTAAGTAGTCTTATGTTATTTTTCCCCTGTCTGGCTCAGGTACTTATTTGCGTTGTTTTCCTATTTTGTTTAGTTTTAAACAGCTCCCTTTGATCCGGACTTGGGATAGTCCGTTAAATTCATTAAGGCGCTCTGGCAGGGAGGTTTCACATGTCTTCCTCCGCCCCACTCCCCTCCTCAGGCCCCGGTATGGCCGCTGAACAAGAGATCAGTCTCTTAGAGACTGAGCTCATTAGCCTCCGCGGCTTCATAGCCGCTATCTGTCCTCGTCTCGTAGACGATTACGATGCGTACGCTGCAAAGCGTCGCACCGAGCTCCCTCATTCCTCGAAGCCCGCTCCCTCGATCTATGCCAAGATCGAGGCTTCCAACAACTTCCCAATCCCAGCCGATCTCATACATTTATACATTTGTGAACCATACAATCGAAATTGCATGATTCACAAATGAATACGTGTATATCGGATTGAAACGAACTTAAACTATTCGATTCAGTTCGATGAGGGAAAAAAAAACAAAACCCTCCCACCATGTGTATATATGTGCATGTGTGTGAGAGAGATGATCTCATATGTCTGTTCAAGTGATGTAGGTGAGTCACTGTATCGCGTAAATAATATCAAGAGGGCTCAAAAAAAAAAAAAAAAGGGACCAAATAATAGAGCCAGTAGGTAGATAATGTCCTGTCATATAAAATGAGAGATAGAAGCTATTAAAAAATATTGAGATGCTGAAACATTTGGTCAGGAAATTAAAAAAAAAATCCTGAACATCGATAGAATTGCCACCATCTGAGTGCAATTATATTTAAGAACCAACTAGGTGACCCCATAAGTCCAAAACACTTTTATCAGACTAGTTTTTTAGAAATCAAAGAAACACCCACTTAAATTTTTATATAAAGACCAGTAACCCTCAGCTTGTACCTGAACATTTACAATATAATCTTACAAACATAAAATATAAGCTATGAACATGGTTGTCAAATGATTTGACTGGTAGTGTATTGAATATATATATACATATGGGTTAAAGTACTTATATGTAAGATAATTTAAGGAGAATTTCTCACAGGCGGGTTGTGATCAAGCCTGTACCTTTCTTCAGGAAGAGGTCTTTAGCCGAGATTCATACAAACTGATATACAGTATATTTAAAGACTATACATACATATAGGTATATACAGACTAATATATATATAAACACAAGAGATAATGTAAAACTTATAGGTAAATGTTTTCAGAGATTACATTTAACCACCAAAGTCATAAGATATTTTTATATGTATAATCTTTATATATATAATAACTCAAGAAGGGTTTATATTCACAACTGGACACGGTAAGTGGTGCTGCAGTCTGATTGTAGATTTTTTTTATCAAAGCAGAACAATGTCTGCCATTCCCCCTAGTACCTACTCGTAATATTAGAATAGATAACATATGATAAAAGCTATTTAATATCTGTATCAATTTCGTCAGCCATAATGTACTCATAAATCCTCTTAATCAATTCAACAGACTTCACTTTAGCCCATCCATCAGTTTTTGTTATCAATTTTGCTTGACCATCTTTTATAAATTCCAATGTTAACTGCTTCAGTGTATTAGCAGAGTGTAAGTCAGCTAACTGTAGTGTTTCAATAGCATTTTCAACAGTCAATTTTTTATGCAATGCTTCTTCACATAGGCTCTTCAATCTACTCAGTTGGTAATAATCAGCTGCAGCCAATAGTTTTTCTGGTATCTCATCAACACTAGGAGCTTTGTCGCTGTATATAAACATTAAGACTTCACGTAATACATCAGAATCTAAAGGTGACTCTACAATGTTAGTATGGCATTCAGTTGTGTTATGTGTAAAATGTGCTTTTAATACGGCACTTCTGCTTGCTAATACAGCTTTATGAACTTTATACTCTGTGCCTTCAGCAGATCTCATAGTAACATCAGAGAATAACCCATCATTTAATAAACTTTCAAAGTCATTACTAAGTTGAGCCTCAGGGATATTGGTACGGTCGACTTTAATATCATTCGTCACCATAAATTGAAATTTAAGTCGTAAACTTCCATCACTGAGCAAAAATATATCGCGACCATCATAACTAGCTATGTCTCGTTTGAACAAAGTGGCTAAATACTGCCATTTGTTCGCTTGCACCGTATGGTACTCTTTTATAACAATTGAACGTTCCTCGAAACGTTTTAGGCATATAGTTAATATTGACTTCAAGAATACGGGATTCGGTGATAGATAATATATTTCTATAATATCATTATCTCTGCCAAAAAACTGCATTTTTAATTGGAATCTAGAATCTGACAAATCAATAGCTGGATCCTTGGACTTTTCTGTACGAAATTCTCGTGTTGTCTTATTTTCCAACAGATTTATAAAATTTGATACCGTCCATATTATAGTATTTATTTTAGTTTGACCCTCGGTGCGTGTTGTGTAGTTTATACTAGACATTTTGTATAATTTCCTTTATTAATTCTTTGAGAACATGTATTTAAAGCACTTTATTGTAATTTTATTATAAAATAATATTTAACCTGTTAATTTAGAGGTGTTCCGTAAATATCGATGTATTTTATTCGATATCTTCGATATTAGACGTATACTAAACGTCACTCTAGACCAGTGTTGCCGATTACGAAATAAACGGCTCCCAAAACGTCAATTAAAAAGTCGCTAGATTTTGAAAAATACATGATTTAAAAAATCCGCCAGAATTCGCTAAATATATCATAATATTCCATAATAAAAAATATGATGAAAATATGATTTCACTCAGTAATAAAACAAGCTTTAGTTGGATCAGTTATAACAGGTTTTAGCCACATTATAACTCTTTTTGCTGTTTCCGTTCTGGTCTGTAGGAGCTTCGGCTCACTACTAGAATATTCTAGACTAACACGGACAGCGTAATAATAATACTCGGAATGCGTAAAAAATACTGTTTTATTTATATTACCATATAAGGTATTTATAGAGACACGATCGTTCATTTGTTTGCACGACGTTCTATTTACAATATATACAAAAGTTGTCTGCCAAAGAGGATGACATACTCGGTAGCTACAGGTCTATATTTTTATATATTCATTTTGAGCAAAAGCCTTCTTTTTTAAAGAAGAATACCATTTCCACGAGAAGATCCTAATGTCAATGGCGACAATTGAACACATAAACTAAGAAAGACAGGTTTGCTTTCCGAAAACGTAACATATTATTGAAGGTAGTAGAGCAACGCTGTAGCCATTACTAGTTTCAGCATGAATGAGTCGACTCGCCAGGGGTAGTACCACCCTCTCACAGAACACTGATGTGAAGTAAAAGTGCTTGCATTGTTGCGTTTCGTTCGGTCAGTGAAAGCACCGGAGGCCCCCCTCCTTTCCCTTCCCCCGTCCTTTCCTCCCTCTTCCCCCAAACACAGGATGGCAACGCACTTGTGACTCCCCGTCCTTTCCTCCCTCTTCCCCCAAACACAGGATGGCAACGCACTTGTGACTCCCCTGATGTTGCAAGTGTCTATGGACGGTGGTGATCACTTAACATCATGTGTCCCACCTGTTCGTTTGCCTCCTATGATATAAAAAAAGGAACATATAACTATTTCTTTTTCACCATCGATATTAAGAAATATGTCATCTTTCCCT
>MU160844.1:0-32120 GCA_015888305.1 Antheraea pernyi | reverse complement strand
GGTTTTTACAGCTTCACCGGACTACTAAGGCCGAGCGCTTAGGGCACTCAGCCGATTTTGGTTTTGGGTAACATACACAAGGGTGCAACTACTAAGGCCGAGCGCTTAGGGCACTCAGCCGATTTTGGTTTTGGGTAACATACACAAGGGTGCACGCATACATATATACATTTGTGAACCATACAATCGAAATTGCATGATTCACAAATGAATACGTGTATATCGGATTGAAACGAACTTAAACTATTCGATTCAGTTCGATGGGGGAAAAAAAAAACAAAACCCTCCCACCATGTGTATATATGTGCACGTGTGTGAGAGAGATGATCTCATATGTCTGTTCAAGTGATGTAGGTGAGTCACTGTATCGCGAAAATAATATCAAGAGGGCTCCGCGCGGGGACGACCTAGGCTCGAGATATTATTGAGAACCGCGAAGTGTGCGGGAGCTAATAGGGATCGATTACAAAAGCGTGGGCGCAACACGCATTTTATAAGATTGAATTTAAATTTACTAACGGTGACGGCACCGAAGTCTAAAAATAGACATAACAAAAATTATTATTATTGTTTGACGGTTATTTTTAGGGGAAGATAGACGTAAATACGCGATTTACTCTATCTTATTTGAGTTATTTATTTTTTAACAGCTGCGCGCGCGAGCCGTTGTAGTGTAGCCGCGATGGCTGGAAATCTATGGATTGCCGTGACGGCACCTAGTAGCGGATTACGAGAGCACTCTTCGTACGCCGAGATCTCCGAGATCTCGTGGAAAATGAGTAGTTGACCTGCGTAGTCAATACTCGATAGGGAAAAGGAGTATGCGGGGTCATCCTGTGAAGGATTAGCCGCCGGAGGTTTGGGAGTGTGCTGGGACGCGGGTTTAGGAGCCCACGGGGCCTGAGGGGCCCGGTAGGGGCGGGGGGGCGCACTAGTCGCGGGTACGGACGCTGCCGGTGCACGAGACGTGCCCGGCAGGTTCGGGAAGGCCTCTCGAGACATGAGAGGCGGAGGTCGAGGACGGGCGGGGGCAGCGGCCGTCTTAGACGGCGACGCCTGCCTGGGGTATCGAGGGCGCTTTGTGCGCGGGGCGCGGGGACATCCGCGATAATTCGCGGTATGGCCCACGCCGCGGCACAGAACACAGCTCGGAGGGTCGGAGGCGTCTTTCGTGCGAGAACACTCCCTAGTGGAGTGGTCGCCGAGGCACTTAACGCACCTGGGTTTCAGGCGACAGTTTCGTGCGGAGTGTCCGTACACCTGGCAGTTGTGACACTGCGAGGGCACAGACGTTTTGCGCGGCGGCTCGACTATGACGCCGGAGAGGCCGCAAAGGGATGTAAGATTAAAAATCGCTTTCCCCTGAGGGGTGCGATCGAGGACAACGAGAACCATATCATATGGAGCCCTGGTGCGCGGAGAGCGCATACGATGAACCTCGCGAACAGGAATCTTCTGTTCCTTGAGGTCGTCTGAAATGTCGTCAGTCGGGAGTTCTGAGGGGACTCTACGGATCACAACCCGTAGTTTACGCTCCTCTTCGAGAGAGTGCGTGAAATAGCCCCACTGGTTGTCCCGAAGGAAACGAGTGAGGTTGCGATGGGCGGTGGACGTGGCTACCTTCACCTGAATACCTACAGCGGTATTCACGGCGGAGGTGTAAGGGATACCTGCCGTTTCCAGCAGGCTAGAAATCTCAACCCAAGACGCTTTGTCTTGGATCGTAACGGGGGGCGGTGGGCGGGGCTTCTTGCCCGAAACTGCGGAACCCGCAGCCACGGGCGAGTCGGGTCTAGAGGGCGCTGGTGTCGCCTTTGGCACTTTCGCGCCATCGACGTTTGCGATCTTTTTAGAGGGCAATTTGTCCTCCGGATCGGAAGAGGAGTTCGAGCGCTTCTTGCGCGGTTTGCGGTGCGTGACGGTGGTGAAGCCATCGTCCGCAGCAGGGGCTTGCTCAGCCTGAGGGGCTTGCTCGGCAGGGGGATCCTGCTGAGCAGGAGGGTCTTGCTCCATGTCGGAGCCGGAGTCGGAGTCGGAGTCATCGCTATCGCGATCGGCTGGGATTGGGAAGTTGTTGGAAGCCTCGATCTTGGCATAGATCGAGGGAGCGGGCTTCGAGGAATGAGGGAGCTCGGTGCGACGCTTTGCAGCGTACGCATCGTAATCGTCTACGAGACGAGGACAGATAGCGGCTATGAAGCCGCGGAGGCTAATGAGCTCAGTCTCTAAGAGACTGATCTCTTGTTCAGCGGCCATACCGGGGCCTGAGGAGGGGAGTGGGGCGGGGGAAGACATGTGAAACCTCCCTGCCAGAGGGACAGGGGGGCGCGCCTTAATGAATTTAACGGACTATCCCGAGTCCGGATCAAAGGGAGCTGTTTAAAACTAAACAAAATAGGAAAACAACGCAAATAAGTACCTGAGCGAGACAGGGGAAAAATAACATAAGACTACTTAAATAAACAAACAATAAAAAGAAAATAAATTTAAAAATAAATCACTGAAGAATTAAAGAAATACGTAAATAAATAGATAAACAAAAGAGTAAATAAATAAATATACCAAGAAATAGATAAAGCAATAAATAAATACAAGGAAAGGTCTCACTCAGTTCCAAGAAAAAGAACGCAGGTGCAGCGCACCTGTGAAGCGCAGGTGTGCCGGATCGAAACAACACAATAACTGACGTCACTAAATCACGAGTATTAAAATCGAACTTAGCGCGCGCAGCAAAACGGACAACCGCTCGAGTCGGCGGTTCGATCGGAACTCCCCATAAAAAAAATGATTTTTTATTTCTCTTGGCGGTGGTAGTGAATGAATGAAAAATAAAACGATAGTCACTAAATCACGAGTATTAAAATCGAACTTAGCGCGCGCAGCAAAACGGACAACCGCTCGAGTCGGCGGTTCGATCGGAACTCCCCATAAAAAAAATGATTTTTTATTTCTCTTGGCGGTGGTAGTGAATGAATGAAAAATAAAACGATATCTGATGTACTATTTGCTAGAGTGAGAGCCACCCAATAGATTAAACTCCGAGATCGAAAGTCATTCTGGTAGGGGAATTCCAAAAAGAAGAATAGCAATTCATGTTATTACCAGTAATTACATTTAAATTCGTTTTATTTATTTTAATTATATATTTGCCAAAATATTTATTTATTTTCAATATTCCATTAGCCGTTAGAATATGCAAATTTTTTAAGTCGCTAGATTGAAAAAAAGTCGTGTAATTTACCCAAAATCCACTAGATCTAGCGACAAAGTCGCTAAAACGGCAACAGTTTTCTAGATTTTTTTTACTTGCAGAAACTATGGAATATAGAGATAAGGAGAACTGTCTATGCATGAAAAAGTATCCGTCAAAATGCGTTAAATTAAGGTGGCGCCTTCAATTATTTCAATCAGTTTTATTAAAGTAAGCACTCAAAACTTACTATTGGTATTATTTAAAGTTCACAAAATGTCTATCACATTTCATGATTTCTTATAGCAGTTGTTTTAGGTAATATTTACAAGATTATTTTGAACTATCCATAACTTTTGCCCATGCTAGTGCCACTTTGGAGGGTCTTGAAATTATTATTTAGTGTTTAGAACTGGACACTTTTTCAACATGTCCCATATATGAGATTGTTCTCCTTAACTCTACTCTCCATCGCAAAAACAAAGCAGTCGATCAGAGATGAGAATATAGAAAACTACAGTAAAAAATTTGAGTTTATTATTTAATCAAAAATCGTTTTTTCTTTCGGACTTTGATCTTTGGAGATATCAACACAAGTTGTTTAATGAGGAAAAGGAAAACATATAATGATAACCAACAAGGATTTTAGTAGTAAAGTTACCCCATACAAAGAGTCAAAGAACTGCACCTTAATGAATATTTTAAATATTAGTGTTATGTATAGTCTCAATAAATTCAAATTATTAAATTTGAGATTTAATATTTAAAAAAAAGCATGGAATATAACATAATCGTGGTTTAAAACATTATAGAAATTAATAAAAAAAAAATAATTATAGAAATTAATTAGACACAGGTTATAGACGAACATTATTTTTTATAATCTGTCAGCTAACAGCTAATTCTCAGTATATAGTAACTTATCTATGCCCCGAGTTTTTGGCGGGATCTTAGTCTGTCATGTAGTGGATTTTATTTTTTATTCATAATCTTGTGTTACTTGACTCTATATTGTGTAAAATTGGTGGTGTTTTACGTAATATAGTTTGTTTATTGTGCATAAGTGAAGTGAATAGAAAATAATACCACGGACCATGAATTCTGAGATGTCACAAAAACTCCATGGAAAGTTCCAACAAGGGCGCCACCATCTTGTTAGAATATTGAATTAATTACTTGACAATTGACTTGACTTGACAATGGAACATAGTACGCTACTATTAACAAATAAATTAAGATAAAAAAGATGGATAAAAGAATATATTATAGAAGATTTGGCGTTTCTGCCTTTACATTAATTTGGACATAGAAAAGATTTGGCGCGTATGCCTTTACATTAACTTGGACATAAAACTGACTAAAGAATACATAAGAACTATAGAAGATTTGGCGATTAGGCCTTTAAAGAATACATAAGAACTACCTATATTGACAACTTCAGAATTGGCAGTATGGATTAATTCCTTCGCCTGTCCTATTGGACGAATATTATTACTACTACTATCTATGCCCCTAATTTTGGCGCCCAGACATAATTATTCACTGTAATTATATCAAGAAACTTGTAATATCAATACTCGAGAATAGCAGTAATAGTCTACTAGAAGACTGGTTGCCAAAAATAAAATAGAAGGAAAACTTGTAATACTGTTCCGGTCGTCATTCCGGAGCCAAGCATGTTTATAAAGAACAATACGAGGTCTTTATTATGGTTATACTTAACCATTAGGCTTTGACAAACATCCATAGTATTTAATACGAGTTGATTATAACTCATCTTCAGCAGCTGTATAGTTTTTATGATGGATTTCTCCACGTAAATAAAATACATGCTCTCATGTTCGTCAATATACTCGTACTCACTTTTTAATAATGTGATGTCTACAAACTGGATAAGTTTTAAAGCAATAGGTAGTTGTGATATATTGAAAACGTAATATTTGTAAAGGTAATGTTTTTTATTAAAATTAAGGTATGTGTGTACAAATAAAAGTATAAAAAATACACTTCGGTATAGAAAAATATATAAAATTTGATCTATATAAAGTATAAAATATGCTAATATAAAAGCATAAAAATACGCTTTCATTCCTGATGTTATCAATAAAATACTACTAAAATATTTTTAAATATTCTAGACATATTCAATGTCTTGTCTGTTATCACCTAAAATAATATGCTCAAATATATCCTTTATTTGTTTAGCTGACTCTAGTTTATTCCATCCTTCAGATTTTATTATTAGCTTCTCTTGACCATTTCTTATAAACTCCATTGTCATCTCCTTAAGACAATTGGCCGAATGCAAATCAGCCAGTTGTAGAATTTCTATTGCATTTTCAACGGTTAGTTTTTTCTGCAATGACTCCTCACAGAGGCGTTTCATTTGTTTAAGTTGATAGAAATCTGCTGCAGCTAATAATTTTTCTGGAATATTATCGATTTTGGGAACTCTGTCACTGTAAATAAATATTAAGACTTCTTGAAGTATTTCAGCATTGAATGGAGACTCAATAATATTAGTAATACATTCTGTTGTATTATGGGCGAAATGTGCTTTTAAGACAGCGCTCCGACTTGCTATTATAGCTTTATGAACTTTGTAGGCTGAACCATCTGCAGATTTAATGGTAATATCGGAAAATGTTTCATCATTTAGTAAATGTTCCAAATCACTACTTAATCTTGCTTCTGGCACATATAGACTCTCTACTATAATATTGATGGCTACCATGAATTTAAATTTTAGATACATATATCCATATTTATGCACAAATCTTGATTTACTATGATCTATATCATGTTTTGTTATTCTGCCTATATACATCCATCTGTTTGCTTCCACAGTTTTGTACTCATTCTCTACTAGAGATCGCGTTTCACTATACTCTATTAAAACACATAATGACACTTTTATGAAAGCTGAAAATGGTGATAAATAATACATTTCCATTACATCATTGTTATTTCCTAAAAAAATTATTTTTAACTGTAAATTAGGTTCCGGTAAATCTATATTTATCTTAGTACGAAATTCTTGTGTTTTGTTTTCTTTTAAAAATTCTGTATATTTGTCTATTTTCCAACTTATGTTATATACCTTCGCTTGACCTTTTGTATAAACATCATCATATGTAATTTCATGATTACTATTAGTGCACATGATCTGATCTTTTTTATAATTGTACCAAAGATATCTTCAAGGTTTTAAGTATTTTATATGAATTATACTGACAAATATAATAATAGTCTCTTATCGTTAATTTATTTATTTTCTGTTCTTCAAAATTATGTTGTCGAAGTGTTCCTTTCTGAAGTATAACCTGCAACAATGAGAGACAATAAACTATATCATAAAGATCAATCTGTCCACAGCAGCTTATCAGCACTATAACCTGTTTCACTGATTACTGATTTAACTTTACTTTAGCTCTTGGTGTTTTTGTGGATTTTGACAACTTTGGCAGTACTATTGGAATGTGATATCTGCTACACTTGTTTTGCCCTCTGAATCCATAAAGATATATTCAGGGATGAGATGAGCAGTGTCTTTCCCGGGCCACAATATTAAATTGGTACTCATATTGCACAGAGGCAGTTGTTGTTTACCATTTAATGTAAGAGTAAGAGATAAGAAAGATTAGTGGCCCTGGAAAAATTGTACAAATAGATGAAAACAAAACGCAAATATAATAAAGGTAATTTGAAAATCGAATTGTTATGTTTCTTATTTATATATCATATATTTGTAGCAACATAGAATTTTATCTTGTTAAAGGATGCAAAGTTGAGGGATTCAGGGTCCTTGGATTTATTGAAGATGGAAGCAAGGCCCTGCAGCTAGAGTTGTGCTTCGACAACATATGATCAGCGGAGGTGTTATTTAACGCAAATATAATAAAGGTAATTTGAAAATGGAATTGTTATGTTTCTTATTTATAATCATATTTATATATAATATATTTGTGGTAACATTGAATTTATTTTGTTAAAGGATGCACAGTTCAGGTGTTCGGGGTCCTCGCACTTATTGAAGATTGAAGCAAGGACCTGCAGCTAGAGTTGTGCTTCAACAACATATGATCAGTGGAGGTGTTATTCGCCTTAATCCAGAAGCATGTGGAAATCAGAATGACAATCCATAGAGATTATTGGAGGGATTATGATTTTTTGGACCAGTATGGTTACATACATAAAAAGGTGAACCATAGTGATCCAGACAATCCATTTGTCATACACAACATATTGAGACTGGGTGGGGTGTAGTAAAAAGAGAATCTTTTACAAAAACAATTACAATCATCAAGAAAATTTTAGCTACATCTTAGTTCAATATGTGTGAAGGAGGCCTGTTATAAATTATAAAAGAGATCACTTTATGGAGTTTTACTTATTTTTTCCTTCTTTATTTCTGCTGATTCATGGTCCAACCTTTTTTCTGCTTTCCTTTTAATATATTAATCATGTTAAAAATTGTTTTAAATCTGAGCAATTTGAATTTTAATTGAGATAATTGCTTTTATGTACAGCTTCATTCTCATCTATTATAGCTTTTAGCCCTTATGAAGTTTAAAGGCAATGAGACATGTATATAAATAGAGAGTAAAGAATTATAAAACATTTTTTTGTTGTACTTCTATTATGTTGAATCCAAAACTTAACTCTGGATACTCTGTATACAGTTAGATTGATCCCAAAATAATGATGTTTTGAACTGTCTTTCCACACATAACACATGCGAGTGAGCATATTATTCACAGTAACCCGGACTGAGTTTACTTAGGTTAATAACTTCGCTCTAGGCCTATCACAAGGAATTTGATATGTGTTTATAATACTAACCAATGTAGAGCAATAGGCCTAGAGCGAAGTTATTAACCTAAGTAAACTCAGTCCGGGTTACTGTGAATAATATGCTCACTCGCATGTGTTATGTGTGGAAAGACAGTTCAAAACATCATTATTTTGGGATCAATCTAACTGTATACAGAGTATCCAGAGTTAAGTTTTGGATTCAACATAATAGAAGTACAACAAAAAAATGTTTTATAATTCTTTACTCTCTATTTATATACATGTCTCATTGCCTTTAAACTTCATAAGGGCTAAAAGCTATAATAGATGAGAATGAAGCTGTACATAAAAGCAATTATCTCAAGAATTTGATAAGAACAGTGTGGCACGCTATGCCGTAATTATTATACTGGAGAAGTGATGCTTTAGTAACCGCCGTGACCGGTGACCGGCGACCGCACGCAATGCGGTTTTTCCCCGTAAAATTTATGACATATGGAATTGTAGGGCAGCGCGCACTGCGGGGAAAATCCCGCACCGCCTTTAAATCCAGTAGGTGCGGAAAAATATCGCAAAGTATAGCAGTAATCATAGATATTAGATACTATATACTGCAGTAATTGGCAGTAATCAAAGAAGTATGCTTGAGCTACGGTTAAGGAATGTCGTCGCTGCGTGTTTTACATAACAAGAAGGTTGTGTATTGCCTGTTTGTGTGTTTCCTTAGTTTTTCTAACCTACGTAACAGATTTTGAAGGTTTTCACAACCATTTAGACAATTTTTTTCGAAAGGATTTTATGTATAGAATATTTATATGAGGAAGAGAAAAATTGACGTATTCTAATAAAGTCGTAAAGCGTTTTGGAGCGCTCTCCTTGATAATGGTGGCTTATGGCTAAACCTTATAAGATACATGTATATAAATATAATAAGAATTTAAATGTAACTTGTCTGTACTTCTTGGATTTTTGTAAAAACAATCGTTTCTGGTGCCTGTCTGTTTGTTTGCATCATTGATAAAGTACTGCGTTCACGATAAAACCTCCCAATAAAATCATAAAGCATATCCTCGAATAACACTTGGTACAGGTTCTACCATTTATTAAGGCTATATTTAGCCAAAGAAAGGTATATAACGGGTAGGACCTACAAGAGTGGTAAGTAGTCACACTCAAAACCAGCTGAGTCAAGATGAGGCGAAGTAAGACCGATACCGAAACCGAATCGAAATGGGAAGAATGTGCTTATCGCTAGAAAAATGGTGTGGATTAGTATCTGTGTCTTAAGTACGAGAGAAAAGTAGATAAGTAAATGGAGTTCAACCTCATCATGAAGAACCAGGGTATTTTCCGTAGATGGATGTGATCGATTTCTATACTATCTACGCAAAATACATTTTTTAAGAGCATTGTTTCCATGCACCATATGTGCGTTAATTTTCTTTTATTACTTAAGGTAGTTAATAATAATGAAACATATAAAGAAACTTAAACAATGGATTTACTACAGTTACAATATAGTTGCTATCATGTTACTATCATACAAATACTTCTAAGATTCATCACATATGTGTGGTATCGCGCGAGCCTTATCGTTGTACTTACGAACTAAGAATGAAAAAACATTATTACCTAAAGCAAAAATCTATCTGACTATATACATATAAACGATAACATTATCGCTTGGGCGAGGCAATGCTACGTCAACAGTACTAAGTACAACGTCATACGTCAAAGAAACGTGACCACAAAGCATACGCAAAATAAATCCGAGTACACACAGAAGTATCCGGGCCTATATTATAAATTTTTTTTTTCTATGTTCACACATAAAGATCATACAACTTCATGAATATAGAGTATATCGAGGGTAAAGGTAAGGAGAACTATATCATATGCGGAACGTGTTGAATAAGTATCCAGCTTTAAATAATAGTTCTAAAACCCTCCAAACTGGCGCTAACATAATTTAAAATAACTCCTGTAGGAAAACGTGAGGAGTGATAGAATTTTTGTGAACGTTATTAAATAATACGTTTAGTGATTTTTGAGTGTTTAGTGTTATAAAACTTGTTAAAATAACTGAATAATAATGAATACTGTTGTTACTGTAGCGCCACCCTATTTTGATAGATACTTTTTTATACAAAGATATATAGTTAATTACCACAGAGTACTTTATATTATAGGAAATTCTTTCCTTTTTTTTTCGAAGTGACTACGCTATTATCCTAGCAAGGCCTTAACAGAGTCATCGGACTACCAAATTCTTTACCTCTATACTCTATAATAGACTAGGTGAGGAATTCCCCGCGACCCATTGACATATAAAAACTCAAGACGCACAATGTCGATAAAAGTAACGCTCGTAGCCGTTCCCAAAAACTCACCAATACTACATACGTATAGTCCGCGTCATCGTTTTTGGCCAATCTGAATATAAGTTTAAGTTCGATATTGCGCATAGTACAGTCAAGAGATTATTACAAAACAAATTCTAAATATTATTATATGAATTTAACATTTATATATAATAATCTTTAAGTTGTCTTGATATTATACGTACAATATATTAAGTTTAATGAATTATGATTCAAGTAGATATATGCCTATTACATTAAGTAATAAGAGTATCACGTTCACGTTCACGTTGCTCCTTTAAGAAGATTTTGTATGTGAAATTATAGTTTGATTCCGATTGTGTCATCCTGTATACGGTTTTACAGCTAGTTCATGAAAAACCTCTTTATATAAATTGAGCAGCCACGCATACATACGAGATATATAGTGTTGGAAATAAATGAAAATGTCGGGTAGTTATACTGCGACGGTCCATATAAGGAGCGGCGCTTGCCGTATTGACTCAGTCTTTCGGTGGCCCTCATAACGTGCGATAGCTGTGTCCGAACTCGTGTTGGTTATTTAACGACTGATTAGTTGTTAGAACTTATTCTTAACAGTTTATATCTAAATTGGCAAGTTCTGTTTTTAATGATCAATAATTGTTGAAATTTCTAATAATAGATTATTTCCAAAGAATTAGAGATAAAAATGAACAGACAATAAAAATTAAATCATAAAGTTGTCCTCCCAGTGGAGTAAACCGCACACCGGTTCTCGCAGTGAAACAACACTTGTTTTAATGGGAGAATATATACAGTACATCCAAACAATGCTGAGTGTTTTTATTTGCTATTGTTATTAGTTAACGCCAATGGGCCAAAATCATTTCCAGAATTGAGAACAGTCAACGGTCATTTATGTCAAACATATCGTGAAGCATGTCAACTCTGGCATGTGTTGGGGGATGATGTACATGGGATTCAACACTTCATGGCGCATCTACTTCAGCTCATCCACAACAAATACGAATGCTATTTGCCATTATATTATCAACATCAACATGTATGCCATCAAATCCACTTGAATTATGGAACAAATATAAACATTATATGACAGAAGATATTTTAATTCGTATGTGTCATCATGCAAGAAATCCTGATTAGTGTGATAATTAGGAGCAATATGGTACACCAACCAATAGCATACAAAGAGTACCAGTCGCTATACGCTCTAGGTGTGCTAGTTAACATTGCAGGCCGCAACACGAGGTTTTTTGCCGCCTACAGACCACCCGGCGCAAACGCCGACACGCTGATTACCGATTTAGACGACCTGTTATTACAAACACAGGACTCTATAATCATAGCAGGCGACCTGTACATCAAACACAGATCCTGGAACTCTAACAGAAACACGATGTTAGGCGCCCGAATGCTCAAGCACGCAGACGACAATAATTACGACATAATCGGACCAGACTCACCTACGCACCACGGACACGGAGCGTACGACGTCCTCGATATATGCATATATAAGGGGCTAACCGCCCCGCCGCAACAAACTGTTCTGCCGGACTTACCGTCGGACCACAGGCCGGTTCTCCTGGAGATCTGCGCGGCGCCGGTGAGAATCAATCTTCCCCCCCCACGCATGGAGATATGCTGGGAGAAATTTAGGGGCATACTAGCAAACAATACGCCCACAAGAAGGATGTATACGAGTGAAGACGTCGAGGCACTGACAGAGGACATCACAATCCATAGATGATTTTTTGGACCAGTATGGTTACATACATAAAAAGGTGAACCATAGTGATCCAGACAATCCATTTGTCATACACAACATATTGAGTCTGGGTGGGGTCTTATAAACTCCATTGTCATCTCCTTAAGACAATTGGCCGAATGCAAATCAGCCAGTTGTAGAATTTCTATTGCATTTTCAACGGTTAGTTTTTTCTGCAATGACTCCTCACAGAGGCGTTTCATTTGTTTAAGTTGATAGAAATCTGCTGCAGCTAATAATTTTTCTGGAATATTATCGATTTTGGGAACTCTGTCACTGTAAATAAATATTAAGACTTCTTGAAGTATTTCAGCATTGAATGGAGACTCAATAATATTAGTAATACATTCTGTTGTATTATGGGCGAAATGTGCTTTTAAGACAGCGCTCCGACTTGCTATTATAGCTTTATGAACTTTGTAGGCTGAACCATCTGCAGATTTAATGGTAATATCGGAAAATGTTTCATCATTTAGTAAATGTTCCAAATCACTACTTAATCTTGCTTCTGGCACATATAGACTCTCTACTATAATATTGATGGCTACCATGAATTTAAATTTTAGATACATATATCCATATTTATGCACAAATCTTGATTTACTATGATCTATATCATGTTTTGTTATTCTGCCTATATACATCCATCTGTTTGCTTCCACAGTTTTGTACTCATTCTCTACTAGAGATCGCGTTTCACTATACTCTATTAAAACACATAATGACACTTTTATGAAAGCTGAAAATGGTGATAAATAATACATTTCCATTACATCATTGTTATTTCCTAAAAAAATTATTTTTAACTGTAAATTAGGTTCCGGTAAATCTATATTTATCTTAGTACGAAATTCTTGTGTTTTGTTTTCTTTTAAAAATTCTGTATATTTGTCTATTTTCCAACTTATGTTATATACCTTCGCTTGACCTTTTGTATAAACATCATCATATGTAATTTCATGATTACTATTAGTGCACATGATCTGATCTTTTTTATAATTGTACCAAAGATATCTTCAAGGTTTTAAGTATTTTATATGAATTATACTGACAAATATAATAATAGTCTCTTATCGTTAATTTATTTATTTTCTGTTCTTCAAAATTATGTTGTCGAAGTGTTCCTTTCTGAAGTATAACCTGCAACAATGAGAGACAATAAACTATATCATAAAGATCAATCTGTCCACAGCAGCTTATCAGCACTATAACCTGTTTCACTGATTACTGATTTAACTTTACTTTAGCTCTTGGTGTTTTTGTGGATTTTGACAACTTTGGCAGTACTATTGGAATGTGATATCTGCTACACTTGTTTTGCCCTCTGAATCCATAAAGATATATTCAGGGATGAGATGAGCAGTGTCTTTCCCGGGCCACAATATTAAATTGGTACTCATATTGCACAGAGGCAGTTGTTGTTTACCATTTAATGTAAGAGTAAGAGATAAGAAAGATTAGTGGCCCTGGAAAAATTGTACAAATAGATGAAAACAAAACGCAAATATAATAAAGGTAATTTGAAAATCGAATTGTTATGTTTCTTATTTATATATCATATATTTGTAGCAACATAGAATTTTATCTTGTTAAAGGATGCAAAGTTGAGGGATTCAGGGTCCTTGGATTTATTGAAGATGGAAGCAAGGCCCTGCAGCTAGAGTTGTGCTTCGACAACATATGATCAGCGGAGGTGTTATTTGCCTTAATCCAGAAGCATGTGGAAATCAGAATGACAATCCATAGATGATTTTTTGGACCAGTATGGTTACATACATAAAAAGGTGAACCATAGTGATCCAGACAATCCATTTGTCATACACAACATATTGAGTCTGGGTGGGGTGTAGTAAAAAGAGATTCTTTTACAAAAACAATTACAATCATCGCGAAAATTTTAGCTATATCTTAGTTCAATATGTGTGGAAGAGGTCTGTTTTAAAATATAAAAGAGATAACTTTATGGAGTTTTACTTATTTTTTCCTTCTTTATTTCAGCTGATTCATGGTCCAACCTTTTTTCTGCTTTCCTTTAATATATTAATCATGTTAAAAATTGTTTTAAATCTGAGCAATTTGAATTTTAATTAAGATAATTGCTTTTATGTACAGCTTCATTCTCATCTATTATAGCTTTTAGCCCTTATGAAGTTTAAAGGCAATGAGACACATATATAAATAGAGAGTAAAGAATTATAAAATATTTTTTTGTTGTACTTCTATTATGTTGAATCCAAAACTTAACTCTGGATACTCTGTATACAGTTAGATTGATCCCAAAATAATTATCTGTTTTGAACTGCCTTTCCACATATAACACATGCGAGTTAGCATATTAGTCACAGTAACCCGGACTGAGTTTGGTTAGGTTAATAACTCCGCTCTAGGCCTAGTGCTCTACATTGGTTAGTATTATAAACACATATCAAATTCCTTGTGAAGTGTGTTTATAATTTTTTATAGTACTATCACTTTAAATTTGAAATATTAAAGTGAAAAATTAGGACAGAGGTTTAGTGTAAATAATGGTTAGTTTTTGTCCTCAAAATTTATGTTTTTCCATCAATAATTTATTTTTTAATGCGTGGATATACGTAGTTTCGTACAAGTTATTATTTTTTTTGTTGGAAAATCAATATTTTGTCATGCTAAATTACCCTAATTATCATTACAATATTTTTACAGACAGAAAAATCTTATATATTTTTCACAAAATTTACACTTTTCCAGAATTAGTTTCTTCTTCTATATGTATAGAGAAATCCTTTTTACAAAGAGATTTTTTACCCAACTATCATCAGGTTATATACAAAATTACCAATGATTGTTCGGAGAGTGATGATTGATTGATGATGATTTAATAAGTTTAGATTAACAATTTTAGGTGCCGTGGTGGGTTTTATGGTTTCAAATGTATCTATACAAATTACATATCTAACACTGAATGGTTTATACATCCAAATACTTACCGATTGTAATATAACTATCACTTCTATATATAATATTCTATAAGCAATAATTAATACAAGAAATTACAATGTGTAATTTAAACAAAGCGAAAGATTATTATAAATGTAATACACATTTAATTTGACAAGAATTTGATAAGAACAGTGTGGCACGCTATGCCGTAATTATTATACTGGAGAAGTGATGCTTTAGTAACCGCCGTGACCGGTGACCGGCGACCGCACGCAATGCGGTTTTTCCCCGTAAAATTTATGACATATGGAATTGTAGGGCAGCGCGCACTGCGGGGAAAATCCCGCACCGCCTTTAAATCCAGTAGGTGCGGAAAAATATCGCAAAGTATAGCAGTAATCATAGATATTAGATACTATATACTGCAGTAATTGGCAGTAATCAAAGAAGTATGCTTGAGCTACGGTTAAGGAATGTCGTCGCTGCGTGTTTTACATAACAAGAAGGTTGTGTATTGCCTGTTTGTGTGTTTCCTTAGTTTTTCTAACCTACGTAACAGATTTTGAAGGTTTTCACAACCATTTAGACAATTTTTTTCGAAAGGATTTTATGTATAGAATATTTATATGAGGAAGAGAAAAATTGACGTATTCTAATAAAGTCGTAAAGCGTTTTGGAGCGCTCTCCTTGATAATGGTGGCTTATGGCTAAACCTTATAAGATACATGTATATAAATATAATAAGAATTTAAATGTAACTTGTCTGTACTTCTTGGATTTTTGTAAAAACAATCGTTTCTGGTGCCTGTCTGTTTGTTTGCATCATTGATAAAGTACTGCGTTCACGATAAAACCTCCCAATAAAATCATAAAGCATATCCTCGAATAACACTTGGTACAGGTTCTACCATTTATTAAGGCTATATTTAGCCAAAGAAAGGTATATAACGGGTAGGACCTACAAGAGTGGTAAGTAGTCACACTCAAAACCAGCTGAGTCAAGATGAGGCGAAGTAAGACCGATACCGAAACCGAATCGAAATGGGAAGAATGTGCTTATCGCTAGAAAAATGGTGTGGATTAGTATCTGTGTCTTAAGTACGAGAGAAAAGTAGATAAGTAAATGGAGTTCAACCTCATCATGAAGAACCAGGGTATTTTCCGTAGATGGATGTGATCGATTTCTATACTATCTACGCAAAATACATTTTTTAAGAGCATTGTTTCCATGCACCATATGTGCGTTAATTTTCTTTTATTACTTAAGGTAGTTAATAATAATGAAACATATAAAGAAACTTAAACAATGGATTTACTACAGTTACAATATAGTTGCTATCATGTTACTATCATACAAATACTTCTAAGATTCATCACATATGTGTGGTATCGCGCGAGCCTTATCGTTGTACTTACGAACTAAGAATGAAAAAACATTATTACCTAAAGCAAAAATCTATCTGACTATATACATATAAACGATAACATTATCGCTTGGGCGAGGCAATGCTACGTCAACAGTACTAAGTACAACGTCATACGTCAAAGAAACGTGACCACAAAGCATACGCAAAATAAATCCGAGTACACACAGAAGTATCCGGGCCTATATTATAAATTTTTTTTTTCTATGTTTCATGAATATAGAGTATATCGAGGGTAAAGGTAAGGAGAACTATATCATATGTGGAACGTGTTGAATAAGTATCCAGCTTTAAATAATAGTTCTAAAACCCTCCAAACTGGCGCTAACATAATTTAAAATAACTCCTGTAGGAAAACGTGAGGAGTGATAGAATTTTTGTGAACGTTATTAAATAATACGTTTAGTGATTTTTGAGTGTTTAGTGTTATAAAACTTGTTAAAATAACTGAATAATAATGAATACTGTTGTTACTGTAGCGCCACCCTATTTTGATAGATACTTTTTTATACAAAGATATATAGTTAATTACCACAGAGTACTTTATATTATAGGAAATTCTTTCCTTTTTTTTTCGAAGTGACTACGCTATTATCCTAGCAAGGCCTTAACAGAGTCATCGGACTACCAAATTCTTTACCTCTATACTCTATAATAGACTAGGTGAGGAATTCCCCGCGACCCATTGACATATAAAAACTCAAGACGCACAATGTCGATAAAAGTAACGCTCGTAGCCGTTCCCAAAAACTCACCAATACTACATACGTATAGTCCGGGTCATCGTTTTTGGCCAATCTGAATATAAGTTTAAGTTCGATATTGCGCATAGTACAGTCAAGAGATTATTACAAAACAAATTCTAAATATTATTATATGAATTTAACATTTATATATAATAATCTTTAAGTTGTCTTGATATTATACGTACAATATATTAAGTTTAATGAATTATGATTCAAGTAGATATATGCCTATTACATTAAGTAATAAGAGTATCACGTTCACGTTCACGTTGCTCCTTTAAGAAGATTTTGTATGTGAAATTATAGTTTGATTCCGATTGTGTCATCCTGTATACGGTTTTACAGCTAGTTCATGAAAAACCTCTTTATATAAATTGAGCAGCCACGCATACATACGAGATATATAGTGTTGGAAATAAATGAAAATGTCGGGTAGTTATACTGCGACGGTCCATATAAGGAGCGGCGCTTGCCGTATTGACTCACTCTTTCGGTGGCCCTCATAACGTGCGATAGCTGTGTCCGAACTCGTGTTGGTTATTTAACGACTGATTAGTTGTTAGAACTTATTCTTAACAGTTTATATCTAAATTGGCAAGTTCTGTTTTTAATGATCAATAATTGTTAATTTGTCAATAAAATTTCTAATAATAGATTATTTCCAAAGAATTAGAGATAAAAATGAATAGACAATAAAAATTAAATCATAAAGTTGTCCTCCCAGTGGAGTAAACCGCACACCGGTTCTCGCAGTGAAACAACACTTGTTTTAATTTTTGTCTTAAAAGGACGGACGCGCTCTCTAAAAAGGTCCATTTTTACGGTTTTACAATAAAACTAAGAGAAAGAACTTTGGTAAAAATAATGGTTAACTATAGATACATTGAACCTTTAACAATGATATACAGATAGATGATTTTTGTAAACAAAATTTCACGATTTTATGTAAAGTACGTAGATCTTAACTAGTATGGAATAAGGTCCATTTTACTTCTTGATTTAAACAACGGTGTGGAACGAGAATTCAGACCGCGACAGTCCGCGCTAAAACTTATTATACTCTTTGGTCCACGCTCAGGCGCGGTAGCGAGTGGATGTCTATATAGCTTTGCACTTGATTAGAAAAAAAAACATCGTTGTAGGAATATGTATACACTTCACAAAATATTTTGATCATTTCGAAAAACTAACAAATTTTTTATAGTGTTTGATATTTCTAGTAGCAAGAGACACTGTAATTAGGTTGAAACAAAGACTCTAAGTTTGAATGTGTATTATGTTGTTTCTTTAAAGTTATTAGGTTAGTTTTTTTTTTGTTTTCACTGTAGATGGATTTCAGAAAATGCTATGGATCTCCTTAACGGGTAGAAACAGTTTTTTTTTTGTAGTCCTTTTATTAGTAGTGATGAGAGCAAAATGGCCTCATGACAACCCACTTCAAAAAGTGTTATGGAACTTTTTGACGGGTATAGATAGATATGTCTTGTTTGTACTTCTTTCGTTAAGTATTAACAAAAGCATACCACAGGACTGAACAATGACCTGATAATGGGCCCTCAGAAACGGCAGGGAGCTCCTTCATGGGTAGAAATAGATATGTCGTATTCGCATTCCTTTTATTGTATTTTATTACTTATTCAGAATATATACAATAATATCATAAACTAGCTGACCCGTGCCCACTTCGTTGGGAGGTAATAGGCATTATCAAGCTACAACTTTTCTCTAGAACTCGATCACATGTCTCTCAACGTTAAGGCAGCGTTCGTAAGAAACGTTTTCGTTCTACCATTTTTTCTTCGACTCCCCAGATATTACCGCCTACAATCTCACAAACTTTGCCTCTTTATAATATTAGTATAAATAATATAATAAGTTAATAGCTTCTGCCCGCGACTTGGTACGCGTGGAATAGTTATTTTGGGCTAAGACGCAGCGGAAGCTATCAAAAGGGATAAAAGCCTCGATTTAAAAAAACATTTTTCATTGTGCCTTCTAACGCTCGGTAGCTCTTTCCGTCTGAGTATCGATTTGAAGTGTGTAGTAAACTTTGTGCTTATAATAGCTCTGGTGATTACAATAAATCGGTGACGTGCATATATATCGAGTGTCGTTTAATTCTACCTGTCCTTACAAGTGTTTGATATTTCTAGTAGCAATAGACACTGTAATTAGGTTGAAACATTGAAACAAAGACGTTTTTTTTATGTTTTCACTGTAGATGGATTTCAGAAAATGCTATGGATCTCCTTGACGGGTAGAAATAGATGTTTCGTGTTTGTACTCGTTTTATTAAAGTGAGCTGATGATGGTCTCCAGAAATTGTTATGGAACTCCTTAACGGGTAGAAACAGATTTTTTTTTTGTAGTCCTTTTATGAGTAGTGTTGCGAGCTTAACACAGGACTGAGCAAAATGGCCTCATGACAACCCACTTCAAAAAGTGTTATGGAACTTTTTGACGGGTATAGATAGATATGTCTTGTTTGTACTTCTTTCGTTAAGTATTAACAAAAGCTTACCACAGGACCTGATAATGGGCCCTCAGAAACGGCAGGGAGCTCCTTCATTGTGGTATAGATAGATATGACTCATATAATGATCATGAGATAGACTCTATATGGGAGTCGTGCGAGCGATGGCCGCCTACGGGGCTCCGGTCTGGGCCGATGCCCTCGGTGCCGCCAACGTGCGTGCGCTGCGAAGTGTTGTTGTTCGTGGAATTTGGATGCGTTTTACACAAAGACCATCATATGCTGCCCGTTGTGCTAAAGCTATTATAACTTACAATTCAGGTGTTTTGTAGTATGTTGTTCACGGAATTATTTTCGATTTAGAAACAAACGCTAATTTCTAAATCTCTGAGCGCATACTCAATGCTTGTAGCTTATCTATATTTACTAATATTCAGTTATCAGGATATATAGTTGCGCACCTAGCCCATGAGGAATTAAACATTAATCAGACACTATGACTGATTTCAGCTTAAACTCCATATTTCTAGCTATTCTATACTATACAAAAAAATTGTTATCATAACAAAGATACGCGTGTCGCCCATGAGATATGAAACTTTCATCGGATACTGTGAGAAATCTGTTTAAAATCCCATACATACCGTAGTGAACGTCAACGCGTTCGAGTAGGTACAAAAACTCACACTAAGCACACTGTTTAAAATCCCATACAAACCGTAATGAACGTCAACGCGTTCGAGTAGGTACAAAAACTCACACTAAGCACACTGGACCAGGATGTTTGTTGTAGCTACTATGAATATTAAAGTTCAGTTATCATGATACAGTTACTAATTTAACCCATAAAATGAAAAGTTGATCTGACTATAGAGTAGACATCTGATCGCAAAGTTGATGTTTATAGCGATTATCAGTATTAAATGTATGCTATCACGATACAGTTACTCACTTGGTCTATGAGAAATGATACTCTAATACGACAATATTCAACTTCTGAGCGCAAACTTTATGTTTCTAGCTATTACCAACATTATCTTTTATCACGATATAGCTGCTCGCCTGGTCCTTAAGATATTGAACATTGACCTGACACTATGCTTTTGAGTGCAAACTCGATGTTTCTAACTATTATCTATACTAAGATTCAGTTACCACAGTACTGCTCCTCATGAGAATGTTGAGAAATTATACCTTGATCGGAAGTGGAAGACTTTTATTTTATTTCCCTTATCAAGCTGAAAAAGTTTAGAAAATTATTGTTATTACATTATTTTATATTACATATTATTGTTATTGGAGTAATAGGTTAGCATGGTATGGGCATATTATAAGGAGAGATGAAGACCATGTAACTAGAAAAGCTTTGAGTATGACGGTCGATGGATATAAGAGTAGAGGAAGACCGAAAAAAGGATGGGTGGATTGTGTGAAAAATGATGTGTAAAAGGTGTGATGATTGAGATGACATCTGATAGGCGAGCGTAGAAAAGGAAAACATGTTGTGCAGACCCTACTTAGATGAGATAAGGGTAAGAAGATGATGTTGTTAAAACAAACACAATTGGTGTGGATACAAAGCAACAGAATTTAGCCAAAGCCACCAGACACTACGCCAAGCGGTACCTAAGCGCAGCGTGTCACATTGACCACTAGTACACTGTGCATAATATTTACTCAGCATATTATGTGTATGCTATATCAGGTATTACATACCAGTATGTAGGTGTACATACACTACCTGCCTAGTCAACAGGTTGAAATACAGAGGTGGTCCTCTCTTCCTGGCCAAAAATATGTAGTATGAACATCGGGTTTTAGTTCATGCAAGCCGGTCATAACTCAACTTCAGCAGCTTGGTACTTTTTAATATGAGGTCTACAAACTGGATGAGTTTTAAAGCAGTATTAAAAAGCTTAATATCTGTACAGGCAATGTTTTTATTAATATTAAGGTATGCACGTACAAGCAGATTAGACAAAAATCACACTTTGGCATAGAAAATTATTTAAAATTTGTTTTATATAAAGTATACACATATAATATATGCTTATATATTAGTGTATAAGCATAAAAATATGCTTTAAGCATTGATAATAACTACAAAATATTATTGAATGTTCTCTAAATAAATTCAATTTCTTCTCTGGTATCACTTAAAATAATACGCTCATATATATCCTTTATTAGTTTAGCTGACTCTAGTTTATGCCATCCTTCAGAATTTATTATTAACTTCTCATGACCATTTCTTATAAATTCTAATGTCATCTCCTTAAGATAATTGGCTGAATATAAATCAGCCAGTTGTAGAATTTCTATCGCATTTTCAAAAGTTAATTTCTTCTGCAATGACTCTTCACAAAGTCGTTTCATTTCTTTAAGTTGATAGAAATCTGCCGCAGCTAATAAGTTTTCTGGAATATCATCGATTTTGGGAACTCTGTCACTGTAAATAAATATTAAGACTTCTTGAAGTACTTCAGCATTGAATGGAGACTCGATAATATTAGTAATACACTCTGTTGTATTATGGGCAAAATATGCTTTTAAGACAGCGCTTCGACTTCCTATTATAACTTTATGAACTTTGTACTCTGGACCATCAACAGATTTGATAGTAACATCAGAAAATGTTTCATCATTCAATAAGTTTCCCAAATCATTACTTAATCGTGCTGTTGGCACATAAAGACTCTCTACTAGTATATTGATGGCTACCGTGAATCCAAATTTAAGATATAAATATCCATATTTATTCACTAATTTTGGTATATCATGTACTACTGCTAAATCATTATATTTAATTCTGCCTATGTACATCCATGTGTTCGCTTCCACAGTTTTGTACCCAATCTCCACTAGTGATTGTATTTGATGAAATATTGTTAAAGTACTTAAGGACACTTTTAAGAATGCTGAAAATGGGTATACATAATACAAATCTATTACCTCATTATTAAATCCTAAATATTTCATTTTTAACTGTATGTTTGAACCTGGTAAATCTTTATTTATCTTAGTACGAAATTCTTGTGTTTTCTTTTCTTTTAAGAAGTTTGTATAGTTTGCTATTTTCCAAGTTATGTTATGTACCTTCGCTTGACCTTCTGTATAAACGTCATCATATATGATTTCATGGTTACCATTAGTGCACATTATCTGATCTTTTTTTATATTTGTAACAAAATTACTTCTTCAAGACTTTTAGATAAAATCCTGGGTTTCCAGGATTTCAAATGAATTCTACTGAGAAATGTAATAGTATATTATCTTTAATTATTTTCTGTTCTTCAAAATTATGTTGTTGAAGTCATAGATAAGATACTATATACTGAGAAGTATAAAATAAAGAGAACTATATACTGGTTGAAGTCTTCGTTCCTTAAATGTAACTTGCAATAGTCTGTGCTTACTATATTACTTATTATACTCTTTGGTCTGTGCCAAAGAGTAGTAGTAATAATATTCGTCCAATAGGACAGGCGAAGGAATTAATCCATACTGCCAATTCTGAAGTTGTCAAAATAGGTAGTTCTTATGTATTCTTTAAAGGCCTAATCGCCAAATCTTCTATAGTTCTTATTTATTCTTTAGTCAGTTTTATGTCCAAGTTAATGTAAAGGCATACGCGCCAAATCTTTTCTATGTCCAAATTAATGTAAAGGCAGAAACGCCAAATCTTCTATAATATATTCTTTTATCCATCTTTTTTATCTTAATTTATTTGTTAATAGTAGCGCACTATGTTCCAGAGAGTTTGTTGATTTCCATTGTCGAGTAATTAATTCAATATTCTAACAAGATGGTGGCTCCCTTGTTAGAACTTTCCATGGAGTTTTTGTGGCATCTCAGAATTCATGGTCCGTGGTATTATTTTCCATTCACTTCACTTATGCACAATAAACAAACTATATTACATAAAACACTTCCCATTTTACACAATATAGAGTCAAGTAACACAAGATTATGAATAAAAAATAAAATCCACTACATGACAGATTAAGATCCCGCCAAAAAACCCCGTGCCAAAGAGTAGTAGTAGTAATAATATTCGTCCAATAGGACAGGCGAAGGAATTAATCCATACTGCCAATTCTGAAGTTTTCAATATAGGTAGTTCTTATGTATTCTTTAAAGGCCTAATCGCCAAATCTTCTATATAATTTTTTGTACATTTTTTAAATCACCTTTTAATTCTGAAGTTGTCAATATAGGTATTCTTATGTATTCTTTCAGTCAGTTTATTTCTTTGTCCCAGTTAATGTAAAGGCATACGCGCCAAATCTTCTCTATGTCCAAGTTAATGTAAAGGCAAAAACGCCAAATCTTCTATAATCTTCGAGTAATCATAAAATAAAATTGTTCAAATACCATCTTTTTTATCCAGAGAGTTTGTTAATTTCCATTGTCGAGTAATTAATTCAATATTCTAACAAGATGGTGGCTCTCTTGTTAGAACTTTCCATGGAGTTTTTGTGGCATCTCAGAATTCATGGTCCGTGGTATTATTTTCTATTCACTTCACTTATGCACAATAAACAAACTATATTACATAAAACACCACCAATTTTACACAATATAGAATCAAGTAACACAAGATTATGAATAAAAAATAAAATCCACTACATGACAGATTAAGATCCCGCCAAAAACTTCCCAAAGAGTATAGTAAGTAATATAGTAAGTCTGTGCTTGCAATAATGAGAGGCAATAATTTATATCATAAAGATCAATCTGTCCACAGCCTATCAATACTCTATGTGGTTTAGCTGATTACTCACTTTATTCTACATTATTTTACCTTTTTATTGTGTTGAAATATATGTTAGATATATATCGAGAAATTGACAAAGGAATCTACAGAGATTAGAACAACTGCTTTGATCCTACATTTAATAGAGCGCAAAAGAGAATGTCCGTCTTGGGAAATTTCAAGTGTTGTTCTATATACAAGTAACTAGAATATCCAAAATGTAATATATACAACCTTTCATCTATGCAACCTTTCTACCAACAATGATCTGATGTAATTATCTGTATACAAATTGTTTATAGAGATTGATAGAGTATGCCCAAGAACAGTACAGTACTAGTGTACGACTTGTGGTAAAGTGAAGTACTAATACGTTTCACTGAATTTGGCCCCACTCTTTTTGATTTTTTTTTATTTTTAATTATTTGTTCGTCATTTGTTCGTTAAAGTTCGAATGTAAAAATTGTTTGTTCGTCTTTTATTTAGTTATAATTAATTAATTTTTAATGTTAATTTCAGCCGCCGGTGTTGATTTTGGAATGACAGGTAGCGTTTTTACGAAAATCGCCTGATAATATTAACAATACACCTCCCATTATATTCGTGTTGTCGCGCAAAACTTGAAGTGTCCTATTGAGTGGTTCTAGTGATTTTCTGTGGGCCATTGTACTTTCGTCCCACATAATGGCTTTGCACTGTTTCAATATTTGTCCACGTGTTGATGATTTTGTGATGTCACATACCGGGAATTTAGGATCAGCTACATTTAATGGTAATTTTAAACCAGAAAGTGATGTTCATACATATGATGAGATCCATAAGTGTTGCCGCTATCCCAGATGATTCTAGAGCGAGAACAATTTCTTTATTCGCACGAATTTCAGCTAGGATTAAATTTATCAAAAATGTTTTCCCGGTACCGCCAGGTGCGCCGACCCCCTCGTCTCTTTCACTCTCGCTGGGGTTGACTGGATTATCCAGTTACTCCTGGTGCATGAAGTACAGGATGTCAGTGCGTTCTCCGAGATCCTTGAATTCAAGAAAAACCTAGGTCTGCTCAGCGCGATCTCACGCTTCCCAGGCGTTGCTACGACGTTGCAACGCATCGCCCGTGCACACTACAATAGCTCGAAATAAAAATTTTCGCGGCCATGAATAGGGTAAAACTGCGAGGTATATCTCTTTCATTCTTTAATGCTAGAAATATTAAAACACAGCGTGATCTAGTAGCTGCCTTCTTATGCGATAGACAAATAGACATTTTCCTCATACAGGAATCGCTATTAAAACCTAAAATACGTAGCCCCGCGATCGCGAAATATAATATAGTTAGAAACGATCGTGTCACACTTTCTCACCAGCAATAATTTCTTCATTTATATGTATGTAGATATAGTTTTGCACAAATCGTTTTATTAACTCAAAAATTATCAAGTTGCTTATATACAAAATTACCAATTATTGTTCGGAGGTGACTCGGGTAATTGTGGCTTCCCGCGGCAAGGAGTTGTACAGGGATGCAGTCACCCCCATCCCCCTTGTATAAGATGCGAATTTCAATTGCAACTTGTCGGTTTGTCCGGTGAAGCTGTAAAGAACTGTCAAGCCACTAGCGCGATCAGTTCGAAAAAAAAATACAACCTCTTATAATGCTCAACAAACTTAGTGTTAGTTTCTCAAGATAAAACTTCATACATCAAGAACTTACTTTTTTTAAATAATAAGTGTACACTATCGCCTATAACTACTTTGGGTGTCCTCGTTGATTGAGATAAACCGTCACTCGTACTAGTCAATGTAAAAGCTTTATAGAGATCAATACTTTCACACTTATTTCTATACATTGTAATGACACGTGTGTGATGACAGCATAGTTCACGTGTATTATTGCAGTAGTTGCAGCTATAATTGGTTTGTGACTGCACTGATACGGGTAGATCGTGTCATTGATTTCAGTCATCTTTGATAAGTCATTTTTTTCTGACAGACAAGTAATTCAATTGAGTACAATAGGTTACACAAGTACGCGTACAGGCTTGCGTATTTTGTTAAAAAACAAATAGTTTGTGCATTTTTGTGAAAAAAAAAGTTGGAGACATGAGTAACAAAATTGTTCGTTTACTCTGTGGTTTGAACATAGACTAGCGAAAGGGATTGTGACGTTTAGTAATTTATGTCATTGTTTGGAAAGATTTGTTCACGAAATCTCGTCGGTACTATCTAATCTATAATGTTTAAAATTTGATCGTAAAATAATCGTAGAGATAAAATACTGCCGTTTTATCGTTATGCGAATCTGCCAAATCAATAAAGTTTGAAGTCGTAAGTGGTGGTAGCAGATTCTATACTTTTATTCGACAAATGTAATTTGTTGTCGCGATGGAGGATTATAAGTTTTTGTTTAAAGTTGTGTTAGTGGGTAACGCTGGCGTTGGGAAGACCTGTCTAGTTCGGAGATTTACCCAGGGACTGTTCCCGCCCGGGCAGGGGGCTACTATTGGTGTCGACTTTATGATAAAGACTGTTGAAGTGGACGGTGAGAAAGTGAAGGTGAGTAGGATTTGTCCTTACATTTACGACGCGTTGTTGCATCATTCGAGAGGTTGAACAACATATTAAAAAGACCAAAATAGGCAGAGGAGATAATAATAATCCTTTTTGGTTATTCTTTGTTTCAGTTGTATAATTTTTATTAAAATGTACATCCTTTTTCTCATGAAATAATGCGATCTGAATGTTTACAGAATTTTTCCGTTGTTTTATGCTTATTATAGATTTAGTGATTTGTATAAATCGACAGTAATGTAAAAAATAATATTATTATGGTAATTATACATATAATTAGAGCATCTAAGCAATTTAACACACTCAACAAAACTTACAATTAATTTATTACGACTGCTTCCTTGCTTAAATATAAATTAACATACCCTTTCATTTTTTAAGTTTCTACTCCTTAAAAAAAAATTCATCCATAAACAACACCAATAGATTTAATCTCCCACCTCCTGTGATATAATTACATAATTTAACATACCTGTGTGAACTTGTAAATGGCCGTATTTATGTTATTACTTACATTATGTTGTTCTTTTGGTAGCTGTAAATTCATCAAATTCAAGTGTCTCTAAAATCAATGAGCATATTATAATTATAAACATTCAGGGGCATCATAGATTAATAAAAAAATGAGTTTATGATTAAAACAATTTTTGTTTCTCTAATTGCCATTTGGTCACCTGAGTGTTGTGTTCAGGTATATCACTATGTCCATCATCACTTAAGTATAAAGTTCTTATTGTGTGACAAAGTTTCTTTGCATCTGATCCATAGATTAAAATCTGCACATTCCAATATAAATAAACAAAAACTATAGGTGACCACAAGTGCTGACGAACTGGAGTATTGGTGAAATCATCATTAAATGTGAGGTCACTATAGGTAAATTAATATCATAAATCATTCAATTTATGGGTAATAGCTATAAGGTCAAACTCAAAGTTATGATTATAGGTGACCACAAGTGCTGACGAACTGGAGCATTGGCGATATCATCATTAGATCACTATAGCCAAATTAACATCATAAAGCATTCAATTCATGGGTAATACTTATAAGGTCAAACTCATAGTTATGATAAAAAGCTCTCCATACTCTATTTTTTAGATTATCAACTTTCAGTTCCTTAGATAATCAAAAAACATGAAACTATAATGCGAATAAACTCAATGTAGAGCTATAAAATTTTCATTATTATTCACTATAGAAACCTAATATTTCACACCAGATCATTTATGTTAAAACAATGTAGAATAGAGGGACAGTGAAGTAATGATGGTTCACTGTTAGCATACTTGAACTATGCATCAATCCTCATATGTTCCAATACCTGTAATTAACCTGAGGTGTTATTGGAAGAAAATAATATGTGATGGAACAATAGCATTAATAGGTTTTCTATATTAATGAATTTCCAGCTGCAAATATGGGACACCGCTGGACAAGAGAGGTTCCGTTCTATAACTCAGAGCTACTACCGTTCAGCCCATGCCCTTATATTGGTTTATGACATATCTTGCCAGCCTACTTTTGATTGCTTGCCAGATTGGTTGAGGGAGATCGAGGAATATGCAAATAATAAGGTGCTTAGGATATTAGTTGGTGAGTAATCATACATTTTTATATTAGATAAGAGTGGACAGTTGTAGAAGATATGCTAATTCCATGAAAATTGCTGAAAAGGTTACGTATATTGAAATTATTCCTGTAATGTGTAGGGATCATCAGTTTCATATGAACATATCAGTTTCATATTAGTCTAGTCAACAAGTTCAAAAATGTGATAAATAGAGCAGATATTTCATTTTGCAATAGTTATAAAAATCATAATTAACAAATTGATAAATTTTTATGAACTTTTATCGCAGGATCTTATGAAGTATATATACCGCAAGGGCTCAACGAAGTTTAAACAACGGAGATTGGGGAAAAATTTGTTAAATAACAATTGAATACATTTTTGAAAAATTATGATAAAACTTTTTTTTCTATGGGGCTCGATTCATTCAGTGGCCAGAAGCTTCTAGAATTTTTTCAAATTTTTAAAATGACATTTTATGTTATAAAAAAATTATTTCTTTTGATAAACTCTCTTTAGCGGCAGCGCGCGCATACCGTAACAGCAGCGCGGAGCCCTATTTTCAACGTCAAATGAAAATAATAAATAATGGAGATAGAGTTTCTGGAGTCGAGACTTTTTTAACGGAAATTTCCTCCTCTTTAATGAACTTTTTTCAATATTGCTTAAATGTAAATTTTTTTTGAGTTATTACCGAAAAGCTAAATATCATTTTTTTTTTCATCTTATTTTGTTAATAACAATTGCAATTTTTTACCTGCCCCAAAATCCTTCAAAAACATTTTTCTAGAAGTGATTCCGAATCAAATGAGCTATCGCTCATATTTTTAGGATCTTTATCTCTATTTATCACGTTTTTGAACTTGTTGACTAGACTATATGAACATTTGCTGCAGATGTCTAATATAATACATAATTACCCTATGCATAGATAAATCTGTCCTTTCTATAAATATTGCCATTATTCTTGCTTTGCTTAAATCTATTCTGTCATAATTTAATTAAATAGTAAGTTTATATTATAATTCTTAATATTACTAGTATTTTTTTTAAGATAAATTATAATAATAGCTCTGATAAGTATGGGTACATTTCACTTGTTTAATTTTTCTTTTATATCCTCATCCAAAAGGTTGCCATCTTAACTGATGTTATAAATCACACTGAACACATAAATGTGAAATGAGAGCCTCAACTGCGGAAACGTTATCTGGAATAGTCCGAGAACCTCTCGTAACGGGAGGATACTACAAACTAGGTAGGGTCCAAAAGGTTGCCATCTTAACTGATGTTATAAATCACACTGAACACATAAATGTGAAATGAGAGCCTCAACTGCGGAAACGTTATCTGGAATAGTCCGAGAACCTCTCGTAACGGGAGGATACTACAAACTAGCGGTCATCCGTCCATTGTATGAGTGTCCGCGTACCTCTCGCCGAACAAAGAGTTGTTAAAAACCGATTTACGAGCGCTGCTCAACTTAGGAGATTCAGTTATTATAGCGGGGGACCTCAACTGCGGGAACGTTATCTGGAACAGTCCGAGAACCTCTCGTAACGGGAGGATACTCGACAAACTAGGTAGGGTCCTCGCATTTGACGTCATAGCCCCTCCAGAACCCACACACTATCAAGACAACTGTCGCCCGTCAGTCTTAGACATAGCTCTTTTAAAAAATATCACGCTTCGGGTACGACTCATACAAGTCGTACACGAACTTGATTCAGATCACCGCCCGGTCGTATTACAGTTAGGTTTCAATTCAGATTTCACCCCTCCGTCGGTCAGGGTGGCTGATTATGTTAGTTTAGCTCGTTATTTTAAAGAAAATCCATCGTCTGACATTTTAGACGGGATCCCAGACGTGTTGACGTCTAGAGCCGACGCGGATTCGGCTATCGATTCCCTGGTCGACTATCTTCAGACCGCCGTCAGAGAGACCTCGAAAGAGGTACAAGCGGCGAACGATCGCCGCTTTATACTCCCTGACGACGTGAAAGCGTTGATCACGGAAAAGAACGCCGCGACTCGAGCTCACGACGCTTACCCGTCTGTAGAGAACCGCGATCGATTACGCTCACTACGTAAATTAGTTAAAACTCGTATCTCTGAGATTCGGGGCGACAGGTGGGACAGGCTTCTGGAGGATCTCCGGCCGTCTCACCTGTCGTACTGGAGACTCACGCGCACTTTAAAATCAGATCTCGCCACTCCGATGCCTCCTCTCGACAGAGGCCCCGGGTTGCCTCCCGCGTTCGATAGTATAGATAAAGCAGAATGTCTAGCCGCGAGTTTAGAGAAACAGTGTTCGCCAAACACTGATAATACTGATGCTGTCCATATCGGATCGATCGAGTCGTCGGTAGAGCATGCACTCGCATCTCCACCCGCGGATACCCTAACCTCGATAACTTTTGACGAAGTTTCAGCCGCCATAAAGCGTCTCAAGCTTAGAAAGTCCCCAGGTCCCGATGGAATCAGGAACGAGGTGCTGAGACTCCTTCCTGACCACATCATAGCTCTATTGGTCTGCATCTTCAATGCGGCCATGTCCCAGGGCCACTTTCCAGCCGCCTGGAAGAAGGCCGTAGTGATAGGCATACACAAGCCCGGCAAAAAAGCTACGCTTCCCGATAGCTATCGCCCGATCAGCCTGTTAGATACATTAGGTAAATTATACGAGCGGCTCCTTCTGAACCGTCTCCAGGTCTCGATTACAGATTTAAAATTAATACCACCTGAGCAGTTCGGATTTCGTGCCGAACACTCTTGCACGAATCAAGTACACCGCCTCACGGAGTACATTTTCTCTAATTTTAATGCCGACCCGAAACGTAAACCGAAACGCACAATTGCAGTTTTTTTCGATGTCGCCAAAGCCTTCGATAAGGTCTGGCATGGAGGGCTCATCCATAAATTATGTAAATATCACGTACCCGATAAGTTAATACATATTATCCACGATTTTCTCACTGATAGGACTTTCCGTTTTAGAGTGGATGGGGAACTATCCCTGCCCCACCCGATACGCTCAGGTGTGCCACAGGGCTCCATACTCGCGCCCTCGCTTTTCAATCTGTTCATCAGTGACCTACCTCGGTCTAAACGGGTCGAGGTAGGTTGCTATGCTGACGATACCGTTATTTACACTTCCAGCTTGCGGTCGGACTTTCTTAGGAAGCGCATCGAAAAGGCCGTTTGCACACTCGGTGAATGGTTTCGTCGATGGCGCATAGAAGTTAATCCTGATAAGAGCGCCGCGATACTCTTCGATCCTTTACGACGTAATAATAACCTCGAGCCCATCAGGCTATACGGAACCGATATACCTTGGGCCGACGAGGTCAAATATCTCGGTGTTACATTAGATAAACATTTAAATTTCGAGTCACATATAGATAGAGTACGAAACAAAGCCGCTATGGTATTGGGTCGCCTCCATCCGTTGCTTTGTCATAGGAGTAAGATGTCCCCCAGACCCAAGCTCACTTTGTATAAGACGTGTATCCGTCCCTATATGACATATAGCAGTCCCGTTTTTGCACA
>MU160843.1:33990-63826 GCA_015888305.1 Antheraea pernyi | reverse complement strand
CTGTCTGTTTGTTTGTATGAAGACGCATCGCTGCTGAAGTACTAGGTTCATAATAAAACCTCACCTCAAAGAAAATAATAAAGCCTAATATCCTCGGGAGTAACTTAGTCTTTGTTTCATTAAAATCGGTCGACTCTATCAAAAGTTATTGTAATTTGAATGGCGTAGATTTCAATCATTTTTAGAAATGCCTGTCTGTCTGTCGATCTGTCTGTCTGTCTGTTTGCATGAGTATGCATCACTGCTAAAGTATTGGGTACACAACAAAACCTTAGGAGTAACTTAGTCTTTGTTTCATTAAAATCGGTCGACTCTATCAAAAGTTATTGTAATTTGAATGGCGTAGATTTCAATCATTTTTAGAAATGCCTGTCTGTCTGTCGATCTGTCTGTCTGTCTGTTTGCATGAGTATGCATCACTGCTAAAGTATTGGGTACACAACAAAACCTTAGGAGTAACTTAGTCTTTGTTTCATTAAAATCGGTCGACTCTATCAAAAGTTATTGTAATTTGAATGGCGTAGATTTCAATCATTTTTAGAAATGCCTGTCTGTCTGTCGATCTGTCTGTCTGTCTGTTTGCATGAGTATGCATCACTGCTAAAGTATTGGGTACACAACAAAACCTTAGGAGTAACTTAGTCTTTGTTTCATTAAAATCGGTCGACTCTATCAAAAGTTATTGTAATTTGAATGGCGTAGATTTCAATCATTTTTAGAAATGCCTGTCTGTCTGTCGATCTGTCTGTCTGTCTGTTTGCATGAGTATGCATCACTGCTAAAGTATTGGGTACACAACAAAACCTTAGGAGTAACTTAGTCTTTGTTTCATTAAAATCGGTCGACTCTATCAAAAGTTATTGTAATTTGAATGGCGTAGATTTCAATCATTTTTAGAAATGCCTGTCTGTCTGTCGATCTGTCTGTCTGTCTGTTTGCATGAGTATGCATCACTGCTAAAGTATTGGGTACACAACAAAACCTTAGGAGTAACTTAGTCTTTGTTTCATTAAAATCGGTCGACTCTATCAAAAGTTATTGTAATTTAAATGAGTAATCTATACCTACTAATATTATAAAACTGGAAGGTTTGTTTGGTTGAACGCGCTACCCTCAGGAACTACTGGTCCGATTTGAAACATTCTTTCAGTGTTAGATACGTCATTTATCGAGGACGGCTGTAAGCTATATATCATCACGCTGAGACCAATAGGAGCGGAGCACCAATGATGAATGTATCGAAATCGGGTTTTTTTCCCTGTGAGAGCTTCCACTGTGTGTTAACGTTACCCCAAAGTAACTATTCCACGTGGAAGAAGTCGCGGGCACAAGCTAGTTGTTATTATATCATTACATAGTATAAAACAAAGTTCCCTACCGCGTCTGTCTGTCTGTCTGTTCGCGATAAACTCAAAAACTACCGAATCGATTTTCATGCGGTTTTCACCAGTGGATAGAGTGATTCACGTGGAACGTTTTAGTATATAGTTCGTAAAGGATTTTTTCATAATCAGTGCGTGAAAACGTCTGCCGGGCCCGCTAGTTTGTAAATAAATTGAAACAATTTTCGAAAGATTCTCCATATATCTATTATGTTACAGTTAAGCTTCGAACTGATAGAAGCATTATTAGTATACATCAGTGGTCTCGCTAGCGACGGAGCCATTCTGGTGTTCCTGCCCGGTTGGAATCTGATATTCGCTCTGATGAAGCATTTGAACCAGAGCCGGATCTTCGGCGACCACTCTAGATACGTTGTCCTGCCACTGCACAGTCAAATACCGAGGGAGGATCAGAAGAAAGTCTTCATCACACCGCCACCGGGCTTGAGAAAGGTCAGTAGTATCAATCAATTTTTATTTTTAAATGGTGGTAGAGCCATGCTGAAACTATTACTGGTTTCAGCATGAATGGGTCGGCTCGCCCCGGGGTAGTACCACCCTCTCATAGAAAACCGACGTGAAGTAATAGTGCTTGCATTGTTGCGTTTCGTTCGGTCAGTGAGAGCGCCGGAGGCCTACCTCCCCTCTTCTCTTCTCCTCTCCCTCTCCCGCTCCTAATCCCTTCCCCCAAAGGGTGGCAACGCACTTACGACTCCTGCTTGCTAGTGACTTGACTATTGTTGTGAGTGTCCATGGACGGTGGTGATCACTTTACAGCAGGTGACCCACCTGTTTGTTTGCCACTTATGACATTAAAAAAAAATTACAGCCGTGGATAAATGAAATTATTCCTCACATTTCAAACTGAGCTAAATCCAATTTCAGCTGTTCCTAGTATATTTTATGTTACTTTTTAAGATCTTCAAATTTTTTTATGTGAAATATAAAAGTTATAATACAAAATTAAAATTTTATGGACGGCAAAATGACAAAATTTGAAACTCCTTCTCATTGTATAAAAACTGGAAAACTTAGACAAATTGAACACGTTATATGAACAATTAAAATTGGGTTTAACTCATTTCGAAATGTATCGAAACAAATAGGTGGTAGAGCCACGCTGAAGTTACTACTGGTTTCAGCATAAATGGGTCGGCTCGCCCCCGGTACTGCCACCCGACATACAGAAACAGCACCCATGTGAAGTAACAGTGATTGCATTGTTGAGTTTCGTTCAAAATCAAAATAGCCTTTATAAAGGCCCCGAAAAGGCGCTTATGAACGTCAAAGCTACTACCGATCCGGAAAACAGCCCGGTCATCGAGAAGAACCGGCAAGAAACTCGATCTGGTTTATCTTTTCATGTCATATATTTTTACAGTAACATAAATATTTCACATTCGTTATTAGTAGATGCACAGAGAGGGGCGTCATTTCCAGACGTCACAATGGTTTACAGATTGATCCACCCTATAATAATAGCCTTTAGATATTAAAACCCGCTTGACATGGTTCTTGAACTCACTATCAGGCAAATCGGTAATCTGTTTTGGGACTTTGTTATAAGACCTAACACTATTTACCTAAAAAACTGTTTTTGGGCTTAGTGAGCCTGAAGCATGGAATTACCAATTTGTTGCTGTTTCTAGTATTTAAATTATGCTGGTCTTTTACTAGTTCCAGCATATCTAAGTTTTTTCGGTCAGTGAGAGCGCCCGAGGACCACCTCCTCTCCCCCTCCGCTTTTCCCACTCCTTCTCCCAAACACAGTCTGGCAACGCACTTAACACATGTTCATTTGCATCCTACGATATAAAAAAAAAATGTTTGTGTCGAAAGTACAAAAATATAATGGTCAGTCACACTGTTTGTAGTTCGGGTAACGCATCGATTGGACTTAGGTTCGAATTTACTGCTTAAACGGAGTTTTCAGTGTAGGAAAACATCGTGACAACACCGTAGTATGGTGGCAGGACTTTTTTAAAGTCGTCCTGGCTATCTACCACCCTCAAGTTGGAGATCTGTTGCCGAACGACCGACGGTGTATTCCGGCACCCTCACTTGAGAGACAGTTCACTCGTTAGTTTAGCGTGTTTACTATTTTAGCCCAACTATATGGTCAAAAGCTAAAACCTATCATCCATAAAACAAATAGGGTAGGGTATGTTGTGGTAACCCTAAATAGTGTATAAGCCTACGGTTAATATGGCGTACTTAGAGAGTCATGTTCTGTAACGTAAATGTATAATAAGTGTCTTGGAATGAATATTGATTACTGCATCTTATTGTTGAGTATTCTTATGGTATATTACATATTACAACATATGTTACAAAGACATAAGATAGAACTGAAGCTATTGTATTAAAGGGAAATATTTCAATTATTCATCAAACATTTTTGTATTGCGTAGATTGTGTTCAGTGATCGCCACGCCACCTGAACGCAGTACAGCTACCCTACCCACACCCTCACTGTTCTCCAATACCCGAAGACAAGCGAGACACTGCTCCCACTCAATCCGGCACAGTGTTTATACTCCATCACTTTTCATTACACAAAAAGGTTGCCGATCAGAATTTTAAAGGCCATTAGAAGTTCTACTTAAAAAAGGGTCTATCCATTGGCGATAGTACCTTTTTCTGGATGATATTACCATCACTTTGGAGATTATGCACAGGAATTACATGATTTAATTCCACCGTCCCCACTCCATCAGAGGACGACCAGACGCCGTGAGGATTTCCACCCTTATGTAGTTGATATTCCTGAGATTCGTACGAAGCGATTTGCTTCCACATTTACTATACGTACGGCTAAGGTCTGGAATTCACTCCCGGCGTCTGTCTTCCCGTCATCATACAACTTGGGAGTGTTCAAGAGTAGAGTGAACAGGCATTTAGCAGGTAAGCGCGATCCATCGTCAGCTTCATCGTCACTTACCATCAGGTGAGACCGTGGCTAAGCGCGTACCTGTAAAACATAAAAAAAAAGACAACAGATGACATTCTCGTGTCATAAAGCTACAAGTCTAATGATAATGTATTTTTGTTTAGATAATCCTGTCAACGAATATAGCTGAATCGTCCATCACCATAAACGATGTAGTCTACGTGATAGACTCGTGCAAAGCTAAAATGAAGCTTTTCACATCCCATAACAATATGACTTCTTACGCAACGGTCTGGGCGAGCAGGACTAACCTTGAACAGGTATAAACGAACGGACTTATTTCCTTTCGCTACTTTTATAATATATATACATCTTTTCATATACAAAATGGATCAAGTCCGATTTTAGATGTTCATAAGGTAGTTAATTTTGATGTTAAACATAGCGGTCGGGTCAGGCCGACTGTTAGAGTGGCGACGCATCGCCACGACATGTGTCGCCACGCTATATGATTTTGAATTTCTAATGAATATTAATGCTTATTAGGTAAGCAGTCATCTCCTTTTTGGAAATTTTTTAAATATTTTTGATAATACTTTATATATTCTCTCTCCTATACTATATATTTATGTATATTACGAGTAGAAAATAATTTCGATGATCACAATCCCCTGATGGCACATATTAGTTTTTTTTTTTAGTTTTTAATTGTTTTCTCCTGTTAAATTAATAAGAAGTTAATATTTATATAAAAAAATTCAAATACCAAACATTTATTTGTTTAATTATTTTCTATTGTGTTTGTAATCATCACTATATGTGATTATTTTTTGCAAGTATCTTACGAAAAAGGGGAAATGGGTTAAAATATGTTCGCATTATAGTCTAAGTGTGTAAAATAGAAGATTGTGAGAGGATCTTCTAAACAGATGACAGAATTGACAATTAGATTGTGTTCAGTTGCCATTCCATTTAATTGTATGGTCGCATTGTAGTTTTGACGATGTGGTATCATACTATGCATTATTATACACACGCGAAGCCGGGGTGGGTTGGCTTGTCGATTATAAAACCAATGTCATCAAATTATTAATTTTTGTATATTTTCAGAGGAAAGGTCGTGCCGGCAGAGTCCGTCCCGGCGTTTGCTTCACATTGTGTACTAAAGCGAGATTTGATAAACTGGACGAGTACCTCACAGCGGAGATGTTCCGTACACCGTTGCATGAACTCGCTCTCAGGTAAATAATATAACTCATATAAAATTAATTGCATGATTAATAAATTCATAGTACCTATATTCATAGCGCAAATGCTCGTTCTATCGTTTAATGTAGGTGGTAGAGCCACGCTGAAGCTATTATTGGTTTCAGCACGAATGGGTCGGCTCGCCTGGTCTAGTACCACCTTCTCATAGAAAACCGACGTGAAGTAACAGTGCTTAAATTGTTGTGTTTCGTTAGGTCAGTGAGAGCGCCGGAGGATCACCTCCCCTCTCCTGTCCCCCTCCCTCCCTTGTTCCCAAATACAGGCTGGCAACGCACTTTCTACTACCCTGGTGTTGTTAATGTCTATGGACGGTGGTGATCACTTAACATCAGGTGAGCCGCCTGTTCGTTTACCTACTAAAAAAAAAATCCTCAAAAAGCATTTGTACCGATAAAAATCCTACATGCTACACTCTAATATGAAGCAAGCCTATAAAAGGGGTGGCAATAAAAAAAAAATAATAATGCCCATTATCTGTCAGTTTGTTCCGGCTAATCACGAAATCGATCGGACCGACTTTGACTGGTAGATAGCTGATTTGATATAATTACACACGGGAACACAGATGATCATCATCTTCTTACCCTTACCTAAATAGGATCGGCACAAAATGTTTTCCTCTTCCACTCTTCCCTGTCAGATGTCATCTCAGTATTCACACCTTTTGTACACATATCATTTTTCATACAATCTGTTGTATTGTTTAGTGGATCTGTCAGTTTGTTCCGGCTAATCACGAAATCGATCGGACCGCTATTGATTGAACTTTGACTGGTAGATAGCTGATTTTATATCTTTACACATGGGAACACAGATGATCATCGTCTTCTTACCCTTACCTAAGTAGGATCGGCATGAAATGTTTTCCTTTTCCACTCTTCCCTGTCAGATGTCATCTCAGTATTCACACCTTTTGTACACATATCATTTTTCATACAATCTGTTGTATTGTTTAGTGGTATGGCAACACCTTGTTGTAATCTGTCAGTTGAGATAAGTAATAAACGTACAAATAAGTTCAGTGTCTTATGTGTTTTAATTTATGTTATCCAAATATAACACAATCCATACACGTTTTTCGGTCTTCCTCTATTCCTATATCTATCCATCTTCATACTCAAAACTTTTCTAGTTACATGGCTTTCACCTTCTCATGACATGTTGATACCATACTCACCTATTACTCCTCAACTTCTGTCACCGTTTGTGAATTTTCTGAAACATCATTGGATATACTCATTCTTAATCCTATCCACTCTAGTCACACCACGTCCACGTATACATTCGCATTTCTGCCACATGTAATTTTCTCTAATTAGTCTTAGCTTCGTAGCTCAGCCCTAAGTTGCATACATCATAACTGGTCTTATAATAGTTTCATACACATTCCCTTTGAGCATAAGCAGAGATATCAAAATTATGGAAAATAAAATTATTGACCCACCTGTTCATTTGCCTCCTGTGATATAAAAAAAGGTACGGGCAACATTTTTTTACAAAAATATAAAGGTTAGATTTACGAAAATTGTGTGTGTGTTAAATTATACATAAATGCCAATGTTGCATGGAGATCGGTTGAGTAGTTTCGGAATTAATTGTATACAAAAATAATAATAACGATCAAATTAATGTTACTCAAATAGTATATATCAATTCTATATAATTATTCATATGTATGTATCTAATATGGTGGCACTGGGTGCGGGCCCATATAGGGACCTTAGGCAACGAGCGAGCAGACTACCTTGCCAAACGGGCCACTCACAAGAGGACCGCTCCAGACTACGACCAGTATCCGGTGTCGTACGCCAAGCTAATTATACGAGAACAAACTGTCGAGCGGTGGCAGGAGCGCTACGAGGCCTCGGCCACAGGGGTGTTTTTTTCCCGAAGGTGGGCAATGCGTACCGGGTAGTGACGAAGACACGGCTGTCACCGACCCATGTGCAAGTCCTTACAGGACATGGGGGGCTTCGCGGTGTACCTTCACCGCTTCAAGATCAAAGACAGTCCCGCTTGTGTGTCCGACCCGGATACCGAGGAGACGGTGATCCACCTTCTTCACTGTCCCCGGTTTGACTCGTCCAGGTGTGACCTTCAATCCCAGATAGGCATCGAACTCACGGAAGGGGTACTACATAAAATAGTGGAAAATGAAGATACTAGAGAGCCGCTCCTGACGTTCATGGAACACGTGGTAGAGATAGCAAAAAAAAGAAATAAATAGAACAGGAAAATGGAAGTTGCAAAAAAAATGTTTTGAAAGAAATAGCCATGAATAAATACATAAAGTCTCGGATAACGTCCGGGGGTGACACTAGTGTCCAGTCGTGTTGTAATCTCGCTTACGGACACAACGCATTGGCACCGGAGGTGGATGATAACTTTTTTTTTTTTTCGAACTGACTACGCTATTGCGAGCACTATTGACAACGAGGTCTTAACAGCTTCACCGGACTACGTGGATGATAACAATAGATAAGATTAGTATTACTAATAGTAATGTTAGTAGGTATGTAATATTGTTGGGTTCTGTATGTGTGTGCGTGTGTGTGTGTTGCAGTATAAAGCTGTTGCGTCTGGGCGCTATCGGGCACTTCCTGTCGAAGGCACCGGAGCCGCCGCCGCTAGACGCGGTGATAGAGGCGGAGGCGCTGCTCCGCGAGCTCGCCTGCCTCGATGCGGAGGATGCGCTCACGCCCCTCGGGACCATACTCGCCAAGTTACCCATAGGTACCAACTAACTTTTCACTTACAGTACCGGTCAGTTTCTCTAAACAGTGCAGTGTGCACGCCCAAGCCTCCGTGGTCTGAGGATAAATTTCGCTGCCGCACACTCGCCGCGCCCCCCTTCGTCAGCGGCTCGAGCCTTTTAATTTTTACATGGGGACATCCCTAACGGACATCCATCCCGCCGGGCCGCTGAGAATGGCTTATGTACGATTCGCGCGGACTAAAACCAAAAAAATCCATAAACCGAAAAGGTCAACCGTAGAGTCAGTCACCTATAGGTTCCAATTGTGAATCTAAGCGGTTTTTGAATCTACCTAAACGCACACAAAAAATTTCACATTTCTGACCCTATTCCAAAATCACACCGAAAAAAAAGATATACATCAAAGTTACACATCAAAAGGCAGAGTGAAAATAGTTAAGTATATCGTCTGCCTCTGTTTCTCAACTAATTTTCTAATTAATAACATTATCGGTATCTTAACTCTGCATTATGTACGATTCGCGCGGACTAAAACCAAAAAATCCATAAACCGAAAAAGTCAACCGTAGAGTCAGTCGCCTATAGGTTCCAATTGTGAATCTAAGCAGTTTTTGAATCTACCTAAACGCACATAAAAAATTTCACATTTCTGTCCCTATTCCAAAATCACACCCAAAAAAAAGATATCCATCAAAGTTACACATCAAAAGGCAGAGTCAAAGTAGTTAAGTACATCGTCTGCCTCTGTTTCTCAACTGATTTTCTAATTAATGTTATTATTGGTATCTTAACTCTGCACTACCTATATATTCTTGATAATATAATGCATGTCTGTGAAAACTTCGATGAGCTGAATTTAGTAAAATACCAACATAATTTAAATACTAGAAACGGCAACAAATTGGTAATTCCATGCTTCAGGCTCACTAAGACCAAAAACTAATGTTAGGATTTATAACAAAGTCCCAAAACACATTACCGATTTGCCGGATAGCGAGTTCAAGCACCATGTCAAGCGGGTTTTAATATCTAAAGGCTATTATTATAGGATGGATCAATATGTGAACGATGGTAACGTCTGGAAATGACACCCCTCTTGTGTATCCACTAAAAACGAATGTAACTAATTATCTGTTTTGTAAAAATATATAATATAAAGAGATAAAGCAGATTGAGTTTGTCCAGACCGGTGGTAGCTTTGACGTTCATAAGGCATAAGTTCTCAGGGCCTAAATTGAATGAAGTAAATTTCGATTTTACACAGAGCCTCGTCTGGGTAAAATGATGGTGTTGGGTTTCGTGCTGGGTGTCGGTGACGCGTTGACAACGATGGCGGCGAATTCGACCACATTCCCGGAGATATTCATAGTGGAAGGACGCAGGAAGCTCTCGAACCACCAGCGAGCTCTAGCCGGCGATAGGGCCTCGGACCATGTCGCCATGCTGCACGCGTTTCAGGTCTGTTACCATTATAAAAAAAATTCTGGCGACTATTATTCTAGTACCAATGATATTATAACTGAAAAGCTGTAGATATGTAATAAGCGCTTCTATAACGCTTTGTTAAAACTTGGCTAGCTAGCCAACGGATGACAAATATCGTGTCATCGCTAATGGAAGGATGACAATGCCCGTCTATATCTAAGCAACATACAGTCCCTGGCCATATTATTAGACGCACCATAAAATCTTATATAAAACGTTAATTATCAGGTGATACTGTACAGATGTATTGTTTTTATGAGATACAATGTATATTTACTATATTATTAATAATGTAAGTATCTGTAAAACGTATAAAACATCGTCATTATAGAAAAAATATGTATTTATTGACTCTCGAACAAAAATGAAGAAAATGTGATAAAAAGTTAATATTTTGTTGATCCACCTTTGGCTGCTATGAGAGCTTTAATTCTGCGCGGCATGCTATCTATGCAAGACTGTAATGTATTCTACATTTGAGGATGATGATTCCAAACAGGAATATTTTTTTCTAAGAGCTGAGTTTTGTTTGTAATCACCACTTTAGTCACTTCTCTTTTCATGTATAAATTCATTCAAATTTCAATTCAATTCAAATTCATCTCCTGAATATAAGTTCATTAAATAAATACTAATCCACCTTTAAATATAACACAACTGTTTATAAACTTCGTCGAAAACATGTATTTTGTAAAAAAAAAAAAACAACGATGCGTCTAATAATTTGGCCAGGGACTGTATAACTATTTCTATTTCACCACCGATTTTGAGGATATGCCATCTTTATTTGACATTTTATCTGGGACATTGCGTTACAATATTACTTTACGTATGTGTTTGTTATCGTTCTATTTGTTTTGTCAAAATATCGTGTAGGTAATGTATATACAGCTTTTTACTAATAATATCATTGTCTAGTAGAGTGGCCTTATGCGGTTCTTCCACAAAATGTTTAGTGTAGAGTCGGTATATTATCTATTAAGTTGCCTTTTGAGCTTGTGCAACCAATCATCTAGTAGATGAATTATTACTTTCATTGTCAAATAGGTAATTATATTACTTAAGTACGTTCTTGCGAACATTTCAATCTTTTAACAAAACTCTGATCCTCTTGTTACAACTTTCTAGGGAGTTTTTGTGGCATGTCAGAAACCATGCTCGATGTATTATTTCCGACCCACTTCAATTGTGCATTACACAATGTAGGGCCAAATAACACAAAATTACGAATAGAATATAAAGAACACTACATGACATCCCAAGATCCTGACAGAAACTGCAATATTAATATTGAAGTATGGAAATTTAATAAAATAAAAATAGTATTAACTAATGTCGTCCACAGCTCTGGGAGAGAGAATATGCTAAAGGCGATGACGCTGAAATGCGCTGGTGCGAATGGAAAGGGGTTCAACATACGACTATGCGCGTCACCGGAGAAGCTAAAAATCAACTTATTAGTAAGTCTCTCTAATATAACATTAAAACCTCGATAAGACGAACTTCGAGGGGGACGCGAAAAAATTCGTGTTATAGGGGTTTCGACTTACAAGTGGTTGTGATAATATACAGATTGTAGGAGATTTACATTCTGCCCTAGTAATTTATCTGTTATCTATACATATAATAAGAATGAAAAATGAAAAAAAAATGTTGCAGTTGTCTATACGGTTTTTTTTTTTGTTCGAACCGACTACGCTATTGACCAAGCGAGGTCTTAACAGCTTCACCGGACTAACAAACATTGTCTATACGGAATAAAATACATTTCAATCATTTTTAAAAATGTCTGTCTATCTGTCTGTCTGTTTGTTTGTTTGTTTGAACACACATCATTACATAGTAAAAAACAAAGTCCCCTACCGCGTCTGTCTGTCTGTCTGTTCGCGATAAACTCAAAAACTACTGAACGGATTTTCATGCGGTTTTCACCAGTGGATAGAGTGATTCATGAGGAACGTTTTGGTATATAATTTATCAAGGATTTTATATATAATCAGGGCGGGTCAACTGTTGGTTATAAATGTACATTTATAGCTATGTATGTATGCATACAGCGGTACTGCGTAAATCGTATATAAGTTTTTGGTCATTTTTATTTGTAATGAATATATTCATCGTAAGGCATATCTAAATCCAAGTATGTATATGCAGGAGTCAATGTTTATAAGTAGATCCGGACATAGATAAAATTGTTTGTGGGAGACAAGAAAATTTAAGGGAACACACTCTCGTAACAAATACCTAAACAAAGAGAATGAGAACAAATAGTTGAAAGTTGTCAGTTTGAAATGTCAAAATTAATTGTCGTCCACCATCTTTTGTTATCAAACTTGCCAAAAAAATTATATAACAGTGCCATCTAGACAGTGGATTGATAAACAAAAATAGACGAGACTTTTCCATACAAACCCGATTCGGAGAAGTGAAAATAGTGTGACCGCAACGCCCGCGGTCGTCTAGTGGAACGGCTAAAAGGTTGTTGTGAGCGTTGTGAACGTCTTGTGGAACAGCCCCCTAGTAGATGAATTATTACTTTCATTGTCAAATAGGTAATTATATTACTTAAGTACGTTCTTGCGAACATTTCAATCCTTTAACAAAACGCTGATCCTCTTGTTACAACTTTCTAGGGAGTTTTTGTGGCATGTCAGAAAGCATGCTCCATGGTATTATATCCGACCCACTTCAATTGTGCACAATAACCTAACTATTATTACGTAAAACACCGCCAACACTACACAATGAAGGGCCAAATAACACAAAAATTACGAATAGAATATAAACAACACTACATGACATCCCAAGATCCCGACAGAAACTGCAATACTAATTTTGAAGTATGGAAATCTAATGAAATAAAAATATCGTCCACAGCTCTGGGAGAGAGAATATGCTAAAGGCGATGACGCTGAAATGCGCTGGTGCGAATGGAAAGGGGTTCAGCATACGACTATGCGCGTCACCGGAGAAGCTAAAAATCAACTTATTAGTAAGTCTCTCTAATATAACATTAAAACCTCGATAAGACGAACTTCGAGGGGGACGCGAAAAAATTCGTGTTATAGGGGTTTCGACTTACAAGTGGTTGTGATAATATACAGATTGTAGGAGATTTACATTCTGCCCTAGTAATTTATCTGTTATCTATACATATAATAAGAATGAAAAATGAAAAAAAAAATGTTGCAGTTGTCTATACGGTTTTTTTTTTTTGTTCGAACCGACTACGCTATTGACCAAGCGAGGTCTTACCGGCTTACTGGTCTTAGGCTTCACCGGACTAACAAACATTGTCTATACGGAATAAAATACATTTCAATCATTTTTAAAAATGTCTGTCTATCTGTCTGTCTGTTTGTTTGTTTGTTTGAACACACATCATTACATAGTAAAAAACAAAGTCCCCTACCGCGTCTGTCTGTCTGTCTGTTCGCGATAAACTCAAAAACTACTGAACGGATTTTCATGCGGTTTTCACCAGTGGATAGAGTGATTCATGAGGAACGTTTTGGTATATAATTTATCAAGGATTTTATATATAATCAGGGCGGGTCAACGTCTGCCGGGCCCGCTAGTCACTGCTATAAAGTAGTATGGTGGTTATGATAAAGCCTTTTCAACTAAATCATAACTTCGAGTAACATTTAGTGTTTGATTCATTAAAATCGGTTCGGTCTATCAACAGTTATTGTAATTTTAACCGCGACGCGATTTAAGTACGAGAGAAAGGTCTATAGTAATTAGACTTGATACATTCGGATGACTTTATTAGTCACTGTTCTGTACATTAGGTTTCACGCGGACGAAGTCGCGGGCACAGTTAGTGGAGGTAATAGAATAAAATGTTACAAAGGTAATGGTTAAAGAAAAAAATATTTTTAGAAAATTAGTACATTTTGTTCTGTAATGATTTTAAATTCACTACTTTACTTAATTTATCATCGAGCTCTGAAGGTTATTAATTTGGAATCATATAATTGTTGAGGTGGTAGAATGAGACATAGGAATGTTCTTGATTCGAATTCAGAATACTTTCGACTTATCGAGATTCGATTTACCGAGATTGTACAGTATAAATAGAGAATGAACAATATGAAACACAATTTTGTTGTTTTCTCTTCACTTGATGATATTCATTAACAGTAATTTTTTTTTAGATATCCTTACTTCGTCCATCGGTTTTCCTGAGGACTGTTGTTCCCCAGAACGTTGGAATCCATACGGGCAGGATCCCGTCTTGGATAGTGTGATCGCGCTTATGTGCATGGGGTTGTATCCAAACGTTTGCCTGCATCAAGGAAAGAGAAAAGTAAATATTACAATTCTCTTTAATTTCTAATAATGTTTCTATATATTTTAATACAAACCATGTTTAGGAATTATGGCTATATTAACATAACTAAAATGTCATCAAGTTATTTTTATGTCACTGTTATATTAACGAGTGATATATCACGGTTAGTTATATTTCCCATATAGTGATTAATGGTAACGCTGAGCCACAAGATAAACTTGACAACAAATAGACTGCAAGTGAAATAATGTATCACACTGTAAAGTTATTTTAGCGTTATAAAAAAACGTAAACAAATCGAGGATGTTCAGAATAAAGTTCAATTTTGTCGAAACAAATTCTTATTTCTACTTGATGGCACGAATGTTTAATTCTGTATAATATGACAATGGAATTTTTCTAATTGTATTGTAGTTTATTTTGCATGAATTTAAATGCCTTTTGTGCGATATATGATAATCATTTTCGTTATATGTGACTGTTGTGATACTGTTTGATTATGTTATATAACGCGTGATACGTGAGATGTTTCATGATAAATAACAAATTTGATGACTTATTAAATAATAAACCTATGAATTCTCGGTGTTCAGCGATAGAAATTATGAATTATATTTTACAGGTTTTAACAACGGAAGGTAAACCAGCTCTCATCCACAAGACTTCTGTAAACTGCAGCAGTTTTGAACAGAAGTTTCCGTCGCCTCTGTTCGTTTTTGGTGAGAAAGTCCGGACGCGAGCTATCTCCTGCAAACAAACCACTATGGTGGCACCTCTGCATTTATTACTCTTTGGCTGCAGAAAAGTGGAATGGGTGAGTTTCGAGATTATTTCTTATCTTATACAGGCTGAATGTGTAGACAGTAGCAATATTTATGGAGGATAACCGGGAAAGTCCGGACGCGAGCTATCTCCTGCAAACAAACCACTATGGTGGCACCTCTGCATTTATTACTCTTTGGCTGCAGAAAAGTGGAATGGGTGAGTATCGAGATTATTTCTTATCTTATACAGGCTGAATGTTTAGACAGTAGCAATATTTTTGATGAATAACCTGCACTTGATTCTCGTTCTAAATCAGTTTAATAAATTGGTGCTTCATATTTGACCTAATTATCTAGAAAAATACAAACATACTACACAGTCTTCTACGCGTCTATGTTAAAGTACAGTATCAATGACCGTTTTCACTTGAAAGGGTATGTGGGAACGTCAGGAAGAAAACGAAAGGTGTATTGTCCTATTTATTATCGAAAGTTATGAACTCTGAGTCGCCCATTGTAGATTTTGGCACCGGTCATTGCACCTAGGTTTATTACGATTGTGTTTAAACTTTTAAAAGAATTAGAACAAACTTTAACTTAGGTTTCTTGGTTGGTTGTTGGTATTTGTTTTGATATTATTATGTTATATGTTAAATGTGACCATGAAGTGTCATATCCTAGAAGACTGCAAGTGTTTAACCTTTCACCGGGTATATATATATATATACATAGCACCATCTGTCATTTGTCAATTTCATCAATCATTTGTCATATGTCTATTGGATATTGTTCATATAAATATACTAAAATCGCGAATAAAAATGAGAGGGTGTGGTTAAGAAGGTGAAAATTTGGGGATATATGTATTTTATAATGTCACATAATCAAAAAATTGAAAAGAATTTTATTTTGGGTGGGTCCCCCTTAACATTTAGGGGTATAAAAAACAGACGTTGGCCGATTCTCAGTCCAACTTGATACGCATACAAAATTCCATGAATATCGGTCCAACCGTTTCGGAGGAATTTGGCAACAAACACTGTGACACGATAATTTTATATATTAGAATATTTAGAGTACATTACACTTGTAAATTACTTTTTCTTTGTTTTTAATTTTATTTTGGGTGGGTCACCCTTAACATTTAGGGGTATAAAAAACAGATGTTGGCCGATTCTCAGTCCAACCTGATACGCATACAAAATTTCATGAATATCGGTCCAGCGGTATCGCAAGAGTTTGGCAACAAACATTGTGACACGAGAATTTTATATATTAGAAGATTTAGGATACATTACACTTGTAAATTACTTTTTCTTTGTTTTTTAAGGTCGATAACGTCGTCCGTTTAGACAATTGGTTGAACTTCGATATGTCACCGCAAACGGCAGCTCTCGTACTCGCATTGAAACCGGCTATTGAGAAACTTGTCGAAAGAGCAGCGGAACAGCCCGAATCAGCGCTACAGTTCTCACCGAATGAGAAGAAGGTAACAATGATCCTCTATCACTACATATTATGAAACAGAGTCTTCTGCCATGTCTGCCTGTTCGCCATAAACTCAAAAACTACTGAACGGTTTTTCATACGCTTTTCACCAGTAGATAAAGTGATTCACGAGGGAGGCGGGCCTGCTAGTACCCATATCTATATATTAATACGTGAAGCGAAAACCGTATACCCCTTTTAAAGCGAATTGCGTGAATAGAGGAACGTGAAATTTGGCATAGTTAAAGTTTATATGGTGGAGAGATGCATAAGAGCTATTTTTTTAATATAAAATGCATTAAATTAATTAAAATATACATTATACACACACACTACTGCTTGAATGACACAGAACATATACACACATATAAATGAAAGTGACGTTTCGCTATCCATCATTTTACTCTTACGTTTAAATTAACTGTGCATATTGTGGGTTAATTTCATAATAATATAATATGTAAATTCATAATATTCATAATAATTATTTCAAAAAGTAATTAATTGATAAATAATTTATCCTTAGTAAATTTATGAAATCACTGAAATAATTATCATTCTCTTTGATCTTATTGAATGTCAAAATGAATTATGCTCGAATATCGACCACTACGCAAACACTAGTACATATAAATACGCTGCGGGAAAACCGTTAAAAACATTTCCCTCCTCTTTTTCTCAGGCGATTTTCGTCATTCTTTCTTTATTTTGTAGCTATTGATGAGCTTAAGTGTTATCAGTTTAAAAAATGTCTTTTTTTTCTCTATGGTTCTCTACAATTTATGTCATCAAATGGCAAGAATTTTTTTGACAGCATCAGTTTAGAAATTGTGATTATTGAGCTACGGATTTGTCTAATTGTTTTCTATTTTAAAGAATATAATTGACAATATTTAATCTTACAGCTATTGGAATGCATAAAGGAGCTATGCGTCGTGGACGCCGGTGATTACGAAATCAAGCGGGAAGTGAGCGTTCAATCATTCAGACGGGATGGAGCTAAAAGGATGAATAGGGGAGGAGGTTGGGGCACAAGCGGAGGATCGGGAAGTTTTGGAGGGGGAAATCAAGGTTTTGGGGAGAACGGAAACGATTCAAGCCGCGGTCGGGCCGGTTTCGGGAGTCGTGTAAGTCGTGGTGGCTTTGGAAGCACAAATAGTTTTGGTAATCAAGGAAGATTTGGGAATTCGGGTGGCTTTGGTAATCAAAACAGCTTCGGTGGTAGCTCCAGGGGATCTGGTAACGATGGGAATTTTGGTAACCGAGGGAGTTTCACGAATCAGGGAAGTTATGGTAATCAGAGAGGCTTTGGAAACCAAGGAGGATTCAGCAATCAAGGCGGTTATGGTAACCAAGGAGGAAATGATAACCAAGGAGGAAACGATACCCAAAGCGGATTCGGTAACCAAGGAGGTTACGGTAATCAAGGAGGTTACGGTAATCAAGGAGGATACGGTAATCAAGGAGGTTACGGTAGTCAAGGAGGTTACGGAAACCAAGGAGGATACGGTAATCAGGGAGGATATGGTAATCAAGGAGGATACGGTAACCAAGGAGGATATAACAACTCAGGTGGATATGGTGGTAACCAAGGAGGATATAACAACCCAGGTGGATATGGTGGTAACCAAGGAGGATATAACAACTCAGGTGGATATGGTGGTAACCAAGGAGGAAGTTTTGGTAACCAGAGGGGATATCCAACAAACTATGGTAACTCTGTCAGTGGATGGAGGAGTGGCAAAAACTAGTAAATTAATTAATCTATTCATAATTGACTTGCTATATTGTTCATAATTTCATTTGATGGGTGTGACTGTACTATGCAATAAACAAATTAAAATAAGTAAAATAAGTTTGACTTTATTTAACAGTACCTTTAATGCTTCTTTTAGTTCTACATATCTCTCTAAAATATTCTAAAACGTAAAGTACAAAAGGTAATGTTACTTTATTAATATAAGATATGAACCCTTATTCAGCCGGGTTTTGCACGACAATTAATATAAAGTCTTTATCAGGTGCAACCATTACTTCACTCTTCTTGCTTCGTATTCTCAAGAATGTCAGGTCGTTGGAAGGGTCTAGATCTCTAACAACCGCCTTAGCTTTATCCACTAACGAAGTCATGAGTCCAGCGTACTGCACTGAAACATGATTATCCAATGTCGTCTTGACTGGAATTCCTTCGCCATTTACTACTATAACTCCAAGTACTCCTTTGTGTGACGACAGTTTTCGTACTGTCTCCTCCGCTTCATTGGCCATTATGCAAAATAATTTAAAAAATATATATGTACCAGTCTAAATCTCTACTAATTTTGTAGTCTGTTTTGCCAGAATCGTGTACCTACTCGTTTATAAAACGATGTAACTAAATTTGTATACTAAAAACATGAGTGTCTAGAAAATGTTAATGTTTCAAATTGTGACATTCAATTGATGTAGTTGTTTTATTCACAATGAACCTGATTTTTCATACTGGCCAATTGTAATTTAAAATGTACCACAGAGTAAAAATATATTTTTCTCATATTTCATAGATATGAAATTATATTTATATATATTTCTAGATAGAAATAAGTATTTATCAATTAAGGGTATCCTACATATTATAAAACAAAGTCCTCTATCACGTCTATCTGTTCGCGATAAACTCAAAAACTACTGAATGAATTTTCAGTTTTTACCAGTATATCAAGTTATGCAGGAAGAAGGTTAAGTATATAATTTGTAATGGTTTATTTTTATTATCAAGGCGGGACATCGAACGGGCCCGCTAATCTATACATATAATAAAAATGAAGTGTCTGTATGCAATATCAAAATAATTTTATTTTACTACTTGGGTACGAAAGTATACGCGTTACTGATAACAAAATGTTTGTCTGTCTGTCTGTTTGTCCCGGGTAATCTTCGAAACGGCTAGACCGATTTTGACAGGAATTTCACTGACACATAGCTGAAATTACAATTAGCGGGTTTCTTAGGCTCTTCTAAATTAGACTAGGTATTAACCGCGGCTTCGTCTACAATGCTATGTCCAAAAGGATTGGACCGATTTTCACCAAACATTCACCAGCAGATAGCGGACATCATTTCAAGTAATTTAGTCTATTTTAATTTAGACTAGCTGTTAACTGTGGCTTCGCCCGCAGTACTATCTTCAAAACAGTTCGATCGACCTTCAGATAACTTTCACTGGCAGATAGCTGATCTTATAAAAAGTTATTTAAGCAATTTTACTTTATACTAGCTGTTAACCGAGGCTTCGCCCGCAGTACTATCTTCAAAACGGTGCGATCGATATTCAGATAACTTTCACTGGCAGATAGCTGATCTTATAAGAAGTAATTCAAGCAATTTTAGTTTATACTAGCTGTTAACCGTGGTTTCGCCCGCAATGCTATTTCAAAACGGTTAGACCAGTTTGCACGAAACTTTCACTGGCAAATAGCTGACTTTACAAAAAGTAATTTAGGCAATTTTATTTTATACTAGCTGTTAACCGTGGTTTCGCCCACAGTGCCCTCTCCAAAACGGTTAGACCGATTTTCATGGGACTTTCACTGGCAAATAGCGGACCTTATAAAAAGTAATTTAAATTATTTTAATTTAGATTAGCTGTTAACCGTGGCTTCGCCCGCTGTGCTGTCACCAAAATGGTTACATCAATTTTCACTCGTAGATAGCGAAACTAATATAAAGTAATTGAGGTTATTCTATTTTAGACTAGCTGTTACCCGCGACATTATCTGCATGAAATTTAGCAAGATTTCAACTCATTCTTCATTTTTGATAAGAGAAATAATTATAAGCTTATTGTTTACAATTCGACATTATAATTATAAATAACATTAATTATATAGAGGTCTTCCTAAAAAGATTTTAGATTATAAACGTATTACGTAAAGTGTTCCATAATACAATTTCTTGCGAAACAGATAAGCGTTTATTTTTTGTATAGTCACTAAATCTTAATTATAATAATGGCAATGTATATTAAATGTAATGTAAATATAAATCTTTATAATAATATTTTTAGTTATTGTTTCAATAGTTCATTGTACAGTGTAAGTGAGCACTGAGGTAGTTATATGGTTGGTTATGGTTCCATATGTGTTGCTGATGACAAACCTCATTTGGCACGCTCTTTGTATTCATATATTTAATGTACACGTTACTTTTAGAGGCCTGCGCATCGTACTTACAATTGTCTTTAAAGAGCGTTGCTGTATATTGTACATAGTCTCAAAATTCTTTAACACAATTTAAAAAAATGCGTGCGGAGCTGCGGGTCCAGCTAGTATGATATAAAAAATAAAAACAATACGTGGTATTGATAATAATAATATCGAAATTCGGTTTAAATTCGTTAATAACATGTCACGAATTACGAACTTGTTCAAAGACATATCTGCATTAATTGCTTTTACCTACCAGATGTTGCAGAAAACATTGCATTTGTTTTAAATTCAGACCACCCGTAATTGAAAATGCTTTTACCTACCAGATGTTGCAGAAAACATTGCATTTGTTTTAAATTCAGACCACGCGTAATTGAAAATTTGTAAATGCCTTCAAATGAAAACACCCAACCAGGCACCTTTCCTAATAGAACCTTGCATAACACACCTGTTTCAGAATTATACTGACTACTGTATATAAAATTTAGTTCTCATCGTTTTTTTAACCCTTTGAGTTCCTAGAACTATAACGGTGTTATTACAAAAAAGTTAAATACGTATTGAATACTTGCTTTAAAAAGGTTCCGGATTAAATGCACCGCGGTCGCTGAATATTCGCCTTCTTGTTCTTTTGTCTCGCTTTGGTTACGTTAGGTTAGATTTGCGAAAACGGATAACGCGAACTTGCCTCGGGCGAGCGCGGTGCATTTAATTTCAATTTTATTACGTAACACCGCGCCAAGTGACACGTTTATTGAAATAACTTAATAAAAACACATTCAGAATATGGCAGCAAATATATTTTTTAACATCATGTTTAGAATGCTATATGAATAGATGTATTGTTACTATTAATAGCTAACTTATCTTTGACAAGCAAAGTATCTTACATCCATAATAAATTCATTGTATTCAACATGTTCTAAAAAATACACTATTAACATTACAAAGCCAGTTTTCACAAATTTTCACGCCAGCCATCAAAACCACATGCCATTCTATTACAGAAGTATAGAAATATGTTGTATATAAAATCTTGTGGTTCTCAAAGGTTGTAGTCCGGTGAAGCTGTTAAGATCTTGCTAGGTAAATAGCATAGTCAGTTGGAAAAAAAAAAGTTCTCAAAGGTGCACTTTTCCCAGCAAACATGTGACACCATGTTTATTAACAAAACCATAAATATTACTAAGGATGGTCCTCTGAATGAAGGAGTTCCATAACATGTCTATTGAGGAACTAGGGGGTTTAGAACAATCTGATAGGTTCTATATGTGTAGCAATTAATAGTTTTGTTGTTAAAATAAACATTCACTGTGCTTGTGAAAGAGTATGTAAACCATATTGCTAGTATGGTTAATGAAACAGATGGAAAAAAAAAATGCAGATGTGTTCTAAGTATTAAATCTATCTTTATGATATATTAAATAATTTCCACATAACATAAAGTTTGTTGACAGCAAAATTGGTTAAATTCATTCTCTACACACATCTGCATTTGTACGGTCTTGGAAACAATCTGTAATTAAAAAAAGCTCTTCATGGTTATCAGTGCTGGAAGCAAGATTTAGCCACAGAACAGTCATATCCACAATAGTGGATTTTACAGTACAAACAAGTTATGTATTGTGGTCAGTCTCAGTAATAAACTAGCATGGTATTACTATCATAGCTCTAGATAGTGACAATTTAATCTTTGTGTTCCCAGTTCTCAGCTGATGTTAAAAAATGCATGAAAAAGATTGTTGGGTATGCCTTTGTATCCAACAAAACACTAATCCTCCAATAACCATTATTGCCTCTTAACTATACTTGGATATGGTTAATCTTAATCAGTGATGATTTTACAAATTCAAATTTAACATATGATTTTAAAATTCAGTCAATTGCAATATCTTCACCCTTTTGTTTCATCAGTTCGACTTTAACATACAAAGGAGTTCTACCACTTTTAAGCTTCTCTCTCTTATGAACTTTTAATTGGTGTTTCATCATCTGTTTTCTATATCCAAATGCCTTGCCACATATACTACAAATGTGATCTTTTATGCCTGTGTGGTCAACCTTGAAATGCATCTCTAACTCTCGTTTTGTGTAAAAGCCTCGTCCACACGAATCACATTTGTAGTCATGTTGACCACGATGTGTTAACATATGTTTATTAAGGTTACTTTTGTTTATAAACCTCGAAGGACACTGTGAGCACTGATACGGCTTCTCACCAGTATGAGTCCTCATATGCATTTTTAAAGACTCCCTAAATCTACCTTTATAAGGGCACAAACCACATTTATAAGGCAAATTATAGAAATGAGTAAGTCTATGCCTCGCAAAATGACCTTGTACATTAAACTTTTTCCCACAAAATTCGCACATATATGGTGGATCCTGATTGTGCGTTGCTAAATGCTTTTTATAGTATTCAGCTCTGTAAGATTTATTACAAATCGGACAAGTGTATCTCATATTGTCATGTTCATCAGATATTCTGTGGTCTATGTAATCATTGCATGTTTTGAATTCCATATTGCATTTTTTACAATAATAATCTCTTGTCCTCTTGTTGCTGGATTTTTTTGAAGGTTCATAATCGTCATATGTGTATAAATTATCATCAAAATCGATTATGTCATTACTCAAACTATGGTCTTCTGTTACATCTAGGGGTTGTTTAAGTAATTCATCGGAATTTTGAGCTGTTCTTCTGAGTGATAATGCATTTTCAAGTGCCGTGTGACACGACTGGCACAGTGATTTCGGATAGGGATCATTAGAGCTGATGTACACACCGCAAATTACGTTCAGTGCTTCACGAATATCGTCGTTCTCATATATAGAAATGCCACCAGTTTGCAAACAAACTCTACATACGTTTTCGTTAAATTTACTTTTATTATTTATGTTATATTCTCGTGAGTTTTTGTCACGAGACGTTCCTTCTCCAGCAGACATACCTAGACGAAAGTGTTTGCAGTGTAGCATTTTAAAAAGCATCATAGGGCCAACCATCGTAAATAATATATTAGTAATAAACACTCAAAACATCTGATACCTATATAGTCACCAAATTCCTTTTTTTGGTAATAAAAATTCGAAATACCCACAGAGTGCAAGATAGTTATTGACACCGAATAATAATAATAAATAATACTCCCAGCCGTCCTAGCGGAGGTTATTGATGTCAGTTGTCCAAATTCCCCAAAACTCTCGATCATATTCCCCAATTACGAGGAAAAAAATTGTCATCATTCTCCGTGTATCTCAAGAAAAATACTTAATAAAGTAGTTATTTTTAAATATAGTATAATATAAACCTATTACAATTTTTGAGAAAGAGAATACATGATTTTATTCATTTGGTCCATGCCTCTTCTTTATTGTTTGTTTCCTTTGACGGAATAATCTTTAAAGTACTCCCGTTCCTCTGGTAGGCATAAAATATACATGTGCGTAAATTAATCAAATAATTTCTATATTTCCTAGGTTTAGCGTTAGCATTTGACTACACTCTCTGTTGATATTAGAAAAGTCGAAAAATACCTACTTTATTCTATTTATGGCTTGAGAAGGCACTTATGATCGTCATAACTACCGCTGTACCACCGATTAAGTGACTATGTAGCCTAGGATAGATAATCGCCAAGCTTAGACGTATAATATATAAGCTTACAGGTATTATATTAGGGCTAATATGCAGCTATCAAAACACCTATAACGGTTTACACCTATAGTGTTTAAAGTCAAGTGTTATGTAATTATTTACGTTTTGGAAATTCTATGTTTTAAACGAGTAATCAAAAATATTTCATAATTTACCAGGAGGCTATTTTGAGAGGTTCTAAAACATATCACAATTTGAAGAAAAAAAAAAATTGAGATAGTAGGACTGCTAAGAGAAGTGAAAACTTAAAATCAAAACAATGAAATAAACGTGTTCTCTTGTGAAATTTTAAATTAATTATTGTGTGAATTACAATATAAATTTCATGAGTTTTGTACTGTAATTATTAACCTTAGTCTAATTTTCACATCTATTGGCACTTGGAGCAATGATTACATACATTTTTATAAAGTCCATTAATCAATCAAACATATGAGGACTTGCAAAATATCAATATTAGATGTACACAGGCCCCTATACTACGTGTCGCTAGTCTGAAAATTATAAATTTATCTCCGGCCAAAAATGCCACTCTACGCGCCTAAACAAGTTTTCACACAAAAAAGTGTGTAGTTCACAGGTGATAGAAGTGAATCCTTCAAAAACAAAGCGAAAAGAGCGTGTCTCAAAGTTCCCCAATACCACTAGTCCCACTCTACCCGACACAGTAGTTAGCCCTACCACTTCTCATCACATAAAAGGTTGCCGATCAGAATTTCAAAGATGTTTCATAAGCAGTTTCACTCTAAAATACCCAATGAAATGATATTATAAAACATTTTGAAATACATACTATTTCATCACATTCTAAGGGAATAGGTATATTTAGCTACCTACTTATCTTACGAATGCTTCTGGCAATTGTGACTGATTTGGAACTGGCAACATAGTTCGTATCAGCTGTTTATATTTTATAAGTGAAATAATAAATAAAACAATGCTCTAATCACATAAAAAATTCCTATAATTTTTCTTTACTATTAGGAAAACAATTACTAAATCGTAATAAGAATTAAAAGATTGCACCATGAATGCTATATGGGTAAGGTTATGTTTCATTTTGTATAACAATTTCGATGTGAAATATATTATAAATAATTATAATTTTAGAGTATCTGGCGTACTGTACCATCTATACGTAGCTCGATAAACACGAATTATGCAGCGATACGCTTTATTTCTGGATCGATATCATCAACGACTAAGCCGACCGAAACTGTTCCAGCTACGGTAGAACTGGACAAACTATACAAACGAGTTGAATTAGAAATGAAGGGAATTGACCCTGCAGTACTGTTGAGCTATTCCTGGTTTTGTGTAGCAGCCGCTTCCCATTTGGGTATTGAAGTGACAAAGAGGTAAACATTTATGAGGTTATATTTTAACCTTATGGAAAATAAATATTATAAAACATGTGATATTCTTTTTCCTAATACTTTAATCTATAAATTTCTCATAATTCTTTCAGTTGGGCGTTAAGAAAAGCAGAAAAAGAGAGACATACTCTTCTTAGATGTGTTCATATTTATAAAAAACACAAGGTTCAGTATGAAATTCGGACGTACTTTAGATTTATTCATCTTCAAAGACTTACAGGCTCCACTTGTGATACATATTTGGAGTACATAGAAAGGAATTTGCCGGAAGGTTGTGCTCTTAAAGTAACAAAGGTTGAGTGTCAGAAAATGCCAGAACATCTAATACCACCAAGTAATGAATGAGTTTACGTAGTATTACTGTTATAAGTAGAATAAAAAATTATATCAATATGTGTTTCAATTCTAACTTTTCTATACACACTTTAAAATGTGATCTAAAATCTACATACCTTTTATTTGAACTTATTTCATTAAAAGTTCTGTTTTTCTTACCTTATATTTTGGCTAATACATGAATAATAGTGTAGAATGTTATATATTATAATATAAAATAAAATTTTCAGCCAAACAGTTAAAATTTTTATTAATACTCAATTACCTAAGTGTTTTTTTTTTCAAAATGACTACGCTATTGGCCTAGCAAGCCCTTAACTTCAACAGACTATATATACCTAAGTGTTAAATATGATACTACTAACTAAGAACTGTGAAGCCATAAATTAGTCACAATATTCAATTTGTCAACTTTCCTGCATATAGAATATAAGAAGTAAAATTAAGAAACTTTTAATTCTGGGAGTTTATATATTTTCCATTTATACTACACAGACTTACTATACATTTCATTTAATCTTCAAACAATTGTATGACTAATTATGTATCAAATATTAAATATATATATATAAAGACACTGAATACATGGCTAATAAATTAATACAATAACAAATAGTTCACACTCATAAAAAATCAAATTTTTATTTTATAATTGGACAAAATTATATGTAAAAACTGATCAAGATTCAACACTGAATATGAGCAGTTAGCAGACCAGGATAATTCATAGGTAGCTCAGCTGGTATTCCTAGTAGATTGTGTTTACAAATCCAGTCGTATTTTAAAATGATAAAACTAGTTTTTAAATAGTTAATAAACCCTTAATTACCTATAATACCCTCCTCTGTAACTGCTACAAAATTCCAATTGAACGGATTCTATTTCTGGTATTATTATCATGATGCCTGATACATTTCTAAAGATCTTTGTCCGAGGCATAGAAACAGAGGTATATCAGAGCTGTAGAGGTATCACATAAGGAATCTTAACTCAATAATGCATTCAATGTGCAATCCATTGTCATTTTCTTAAAAAAAAAACATCTTAGTCAATAGACTTTCCATGAGTCGGATTTCATAGGCAATATGAACTCTTATACATCAAAGTTATTACTGCTATCTAGTGTTAACTATGGTGTTACTGATTGTAATCATAATAAGCATTATTCAACACTTTGTTTCGATAAATGCCTTAGAAATGTGTTATATTTCATATATCAATCTAGCAAGTCTAATTTAATAATAAATGTATGATTGAGAATATATTTTTATCACAAATTACCAATTAACATCTATCAAAACATTCATCTTATTTAAAATTGAATAACATTATCAGTCCACATTCTTTGGCAATTAGTATCTCTTTGGCATCGAGGTACTTTTAAATTTATTCTAGTCATACTGTTGGTTTTTACACACTGTGAAAATGAAGAGGATTGCGAAGACAAGTTCCAAAGCATGAAACATTAGCATCACAGCACACCAGATGTACTCCAGTCGGAGAATGTATGTCTGGTATATTAGGAAGTAACATACTCCAACTGCTGAAGGTATTGTTAAAATAACTGAGAAAAATACAGGAACTTCTGGAAATAAAAAAAAATTATAAAGTGCTAAAGTTTGTAGGTATTTTGTGGAACTATACATCTGATTCTACGTTTTTTATTTATAAACTACTTTAGGCTGAGTATATTTTATCATTACTTCTAGTTTTATTTTAAAATTGTAGTTAAGGCGAGAGATGTCACAGGCGGTTGCCAGTATAATTAAAGAGATAATGTAATAAGAATTACTAAAGAAATAATAAATACTAACAGATACAATTTTTTTTTTCGAACTGATTATGCTATTGGCCTTGTAAGGCCTATACAACCTCATCGGACTACTATAAACATAAATACTTACTCTTGCTAGCCAAGTTTCCTCGACGTCCCAAGAAAATCCTAATCACCTCAACGAAGCAAAGTGCGCTAAATATTCCCGCTTCAGTCAACAAAGCATTTTCGGGATAAGATACGTTTATAGCTTTTAATATTCCCATGGCTACCTCGCACACAACAAACATACCAAGATAAAAACTATTTAAATAAAGTAATATCTCATAAGCTAGGCTAGAATTAACATTAGCGACTTTAGACATGTTTATAAAATAATCAATATTTTCTTTCGGAGGCAGAGAATTTTACACGACTGTTGCCAGGACTAAGTTAGTTTTTGTTGTTTGTTTACTGTGTTTCTGGTTTACTGCGCACTTTATATGATCTACTATTTGCACATTCGAGAACCACATTCGTATTTCGTAGGCTGTACTGTTCCATAGTACAGAATTATTCTTTATGGTTTACTAAGTCGGTGAGTCATAGACAAAAACCATGTTTCAACTGTAATTCACATGTCAAAATTTTTTCTCGAATGAAAATGTCCGAGAGTCGGTATAGGTGTTCGCCAAACTTTTTGACCGCTCTGAATTTTAGTTTGGCAGAATACAAATGTTGGTATACTATGTTTAATACTATATGTATAACATGGAGATAACTGAATAATAAATAAATGCCAATTTTAAATTCCTATAACGGTAAAAAGATTGACGAGGACTATACACGGAAGCGTGTTTGTGTGTTGACTGTCTTCAATCAACAATAATTGATCAAAGTTGACTGTGGTCCAATAATTATGCGTGCGCTGCTACGACTACATCATTCTTTTTGTACCTAAATACACTATATTTTACTTTTAAACTAGCGGGCACGGCGAACGTTGTCCCGTCCTGATAATAAAAAAAACCTTGAAGTTAGACATATGCTGTAAATGGCTTTTTTGTAGGCATTACCAAGCTCTACAACTTTTCTCTAGAACTCAATCATATATCTCTCATCGTTAAGGCAGCGTTCATAAGAAACATTTTCGTTCGACCGTTTTGTCTCCGACTTAGTTTGCAAATCCGACTGCCACAAAAAAGTCTCTCCATTTTTAGGATTAATATATAGCCTATGACACTCACAAATAACGTGGATTTATATTGGTAAAAGAATTTTCAAAGTCGGTTTAGTAGATCCAGATATTACTCCCTACAACGTTTCGAACGGTCGAACGTCGAACGTAAACTTTAGCTCTTTATAATATTATATAGTATAGACTAGATGTCACCCTGAACGCATATTAAATTTAAACTAATTTTTAATGTTATTATCAAGTTTCTTATTTTCAATCTCACAATAATCTGCATTGTATCTCATCATTGAAATCCGCTTAAGCGGTCAAACGTGGCAATAGGATATAAATGTTATTAAAATACCTATATACTTACTTGATTTTTAATTACTTTTTCATATGTGCATATACGACAAGGTTTGTTACGAACTTAGTGTTATTTAGCTTAGCTTGTTTAATGAGAGGTCTCGGTTTTGAATCCCGTGCGTAACTAACATGTCACTATACTGACTTTTGTACCTATACGTGTCTGTATTTTTTAGATTTGGTTTGAATACGCAACACTACTAAAGTACTACGTTCACGATAAAACTTCAAGAAAATCATAAAGTATATCCTTTAGTAACGTTTAGTCTTTGTTTCATTAAAACTGATCCACTCTATCAAAAGTTATTGTAAATTGAATGACAGATCGAGTTAAGTACGAGAGAAGAATAAATAAATGCAATTAAATCTCGTACAATAACAAGGATATTATATCATGTATCATTACATAGTATAAAACAAACGAACAGGTGTGTCACCTGATGTGAAGTGATCACTACCGTCCATACACACTTGCAACAACAGGACAGTCACAAGCGCGTTGCCATCCTGTGTCTGGGGATAGGAGGAGGAAGGGAAGGGGGAAGGAGAGGAGAGGTGGGCCTCCGGCGCTCTCACTCACCGAACGAAACGCAACAATGCAAGCACTGTTACTTCACGTCGGTTTTCTGTGAGAGGGTGGTACTACCCCGGGCGAGCCGACCCATTCATGCTGAAACCAATAATAGTTTCAG